>SKCR01026451.1:0-212610 GCA_019454045.1 Zanthoxylum bungeanum | reverse complement strand
TAATTTTAAAATTTTATAATATATGCATTTAACTTTTGTAAATATAAAAAAAAAAATAGTAAATAGATAATAATATTTGACATATACTCTACTTTTATATTACTTCTACTTGTCTACTTCATAATATTGACAAAATATGCACAGTTCAAACTTCAAATTCAAGAAAATAATAAAAAACAAGCGTAATTAAAAATATGCATAGTTCAAGTTCAAGAAAATGAAAACAAAAACAACAAGATTAAAAAAACATCTGCTGAAAAAATATAACTGAAAAATAATCGTTAATAAAGAAAATATAAAAGAAAGAATCGTAGATAAAGAAAATGGAAAAAAAAAGAAAAAATATGAAGAAAGAAAACAAGCTAAAAAAAATTAAAAAAAAAAGAATTGTAAAAGAAAAAGAAAACAAATGTAAAAGAAAGAATTGTAAATAAAGAAAATGCAAAAAAAAAAGAAAAAAAAAAAAGAAAAAAAAAGAAAAGAAAGAAACAGAACTGAAAAGGTAAAGAAGAAAATAAAACAGAACTATAAAAGAAAAAAAGAAACATAAATATAAAAGAAAGAATTGTAAATAAAGAAACAGAAAAAAACATAAAGAAAAGAAACAGATTGGAAAAAAAAAGTGTAAAAAACTGATGAAAAAACTGGAAAAACCATGATGGCGCGCGCCTCTGTGCGCCTCACGCCTCACTGCGCCTCGCTGCGCCTCGTGCGTCTCGCTGGAATCGCCCTCTCCTCGACTAGATAGATGCGCATCGGCGATCGCCTCGTGCGCCTCTCGCCTCGAGGCGCGCCTCAGTGCGCCTCTAACAACACTGATTCAAGATACACACTGCATAACTTATCTAGGAGCAAAAAAGATATTGAAACAATAATTTTCAAAAAACTTAACCGTAACCACAATGTTTAGAAATACGTATAACGACTCGAGGCGGTAAGCCTTTGAGGCGCGAGGCGGACTGCCTTGAGGCGGCGAAGCGGGCGCCTGAATGCGAACGACCAAAAAAAATAAATTTTATAATTGATTGATGAAATGATGATTCTTGATTAATAATATATTTATTACAAATATTTAGTAATTTAATAATTAATAAATAATTATTTTAATTAAAGATATTTTTGTAACTATTTTTATTTAAATATTTATAATAAATAATTTTATTGTTAATAATAAATTAATTTGATATCATTCACAATTAAATTTTTTTGAAAATCACAATTAATGTTGATTAATGATATTAATTATGACTCTTTTTCACTAAAACCATATTAGAGCGAACCACAATGTTGAATTTGAATTGTATCAGAAATCCACTTTATGTCAATCTACACTTGATGCTTAATGTGACAATAAATTTAAAGAAAACAAAAGGTATATTAAATTGACAAAATGAAACCTTAGAGACGAAATGAAATTGAGATGAAAAGAAATTGACCACACCAAAAACGTTTTGGAGCCCTCAAAACGTTGTCGTTTTGAAGGCAAAAACCGAAAAAAAAAAAAAAAAAAAAAAAAAAAAAAAAAAAAAAACAGGCTCTGTGAGTGAGGCGGCCGCCTCGTGCCGCCTCACGTCGATTCGGCGCGAGGCAGACAGAGGTGGCCGCCTCACGCGGTGTGAAGCGACGGAAATCTGAAAACCGAAAGATGCCTCGAGGCGGCGACACGGCGCCTCGAGGCGGCGCTTTTCACCGTATTTTTAAACACTGGTAACCACAACCCATGTAACCGCAGCCGTCAGATCTTTGTTATCGATGATGCAAAAAACTGTACTTGAAAATTCTATTTCTTTATTTCCAGTAAACTAAAGTCAAAAGAAATCACATACCTTTCCCTCAAATAATGATGCATCATAAAGCCTCTCTGAACAAAGATTGTACACTTTGTACTTGTCCTGCATATAAACAGTAAAAAAAGTAAGACGAAATATCCCCATTAGCAATAAGAGAAAAATAGATAAATACACACACCAGATCAACAACAATGTAATATAGCTACCAAAATGCAAACTAGTGGCAAAACCTCTATTTATTTTATTAAAACCCAGACAGAACTAAAACAAATTTCACCTTGTGATAGGTTTCAAAGAATTTAATCACTTCTTCCATGTGGTTTCGGTAGAATCCCTGCATCAAATGTCTAAATCCATAACTGAAATTTAAATGAGTAGACTCAACTGTAAAATGAAGTTTGACTTTCTTACCTCAACATATCCGAAAAATCCTGAGCTCATGTCACCAGCAGGGAATCCCATTGCAATTATATTCTCTGTGATATATGTCATATCCAAATCGAATCCTCCTTCCTGAAGAAAATGCACAGTAAAAAAAGAGTATTAAAAAATGATGTGATTGTGATATCAACGATCAACCTATGAATGAAAATGTTTATTTACACTCATGGTGGTTATTTTATAGGCACAAAGACAATTGTTGTTGCTGAAATGCGCCATTGTGTAAGTCACAAAACATTATTTTTTTAGGCCTAAATCATACACCTGGCATGTGTACTAGTGCAACATATAAGCTGAAAATCAAATTTTAAATCACATAAGCAAGAGCACTGCAATTCATGAATCATGACACTGTAATTCAAAGGGATTTACCAAAATTAAATAAAATCACAGCATCTAGAACCCCACCTGGTATCTTCGTTTATTTTGGGAGACTACGTGACGAGCCTTGACCTGTACAGCCTTGACTGCACTCTTGGATGAATCAACCAACCCCTTTGTAATAGATCCAATAAAACCAGGTTGTGTGGCTGTTGAAGTCCCCTCAGAACTATCAACAGACTGAGGAGATTTTGGAGATGAGCGCAGTCCTAAGCCACTAGTAAAACGTGCAAAGGTTGATTTTCCAGAATTTCCAGTTGGGGACTCCTCTTGTGTGCCAGAAAATGGCTGAGGAATTTTCAAATTTTTGGCCCATGTTGATATGCCAGCAGTAGATAGCTTTGATGGTGCATCACTTGCAGAATTATCTGTTCCAGATTCTGTAGTAGGAGCAGGTTTTGCTTCAGGAGCCTCAGCAAGAGGCGAGGCTGATGAATCAGCAGATCCAGAATCCATTCTTCTTCCACCCTATAGGTCTCAAACATCAATTGATGATCAAAGTTATATAAATCATCCAAAGAACCTCATTCACTTGTATTGTCATCATCCACTAATTGTGGATTTTTTCCCTTTCCCTAACAAATAAATAAAGTCGTATTATTTTTTAATTTGTTTTATTTAAATTGCATTATTTGTACAAGATTAATTTGTTTTATAAAGAAGTCAAAGCGACGACGTTTTGGCACCCCTAAAACGTCGTCGTTTCGATGGGAAAACAAAAAAATATAAAAAAATATCTGAACGTGAGGCGGCCGCCTCAGACCGCCTCACGCTGAGTCAGCGCGAGGCGGTCTGAGGCGGCCGCCTCACACGGTGAGAGGCGGGAAATTGGCTACAGCGCATTTGGCGGCCGCCTCGAGGCGCCGACTCGAAACGTTTTTTAAACACTGCACATAGTATAAAAGTAAAAAGGAAGTTAAAGATTGTAACTGATTACTGAATTTTTTACCATCTAAAATCAAGAAATACTGACCTCCAACCCAACAACTTTAACATCATTTTAGCAGCTAAACCCACTCCCTTCTCATCCTTAGATAAAAATTGAATTCAAAAGTGGGAATCATAACTTACAATTAACTCCCCGTAAGTTATAAGTCCAACTAACAGCAAAGGCAAGTTTCATTCCGACTTAACCACAAAACCTCACACAAAAAGCCTAAAATCCCCATTTTGCAAATCAGTGAGCCAATGGCAATCACCAGTCAAATGATTCACATAGCATAAAAAAAATCATCGTTTTAGCTGAAACAATAATACAATGTACTCTAAATCAATTTAATTTGCATCCTAAATAGTAAAAACAACTATTGCCAATAACTTATTTTCACTTTTTCCACAAAACCATTTGACAGTTCATCTTTCAAAAATCATCATGTACAAACTAACACTTAGTACAATTTTGAAGTTTCTTGCATTCACACTGCAGCAGCCAATAAAACATAAATTACATTCAAAACAATACGCTAAAAATGCTCATTTACTTTCGAAATTGATTAAAAAAAAAATAACAAAATTACAGCTTTGACTCAAACGATATTTATCTAAAAATTTAGAAATAAAAGAAAATAATAATGGAATTAAAAGCTGATAAGTGAAAGATTCCAGATCTACGGCCAGGATCTAGTCTTACCGAGATTGGAATGGAGTCCAGTAGAGATTGGAGCAGAAGATTACACAGAAGAATAGAATAGTGAAGCCAAGCTAGGGTTTCGATTTGCGAGAGAGATGACGATCATGAGAGTTTCGTTTCGTGATTTGTGAAGGTTTTGGTCACCTGGTCAACACATGGGGTCCGTTGATTTTGCAGAAACTGTCTGTGTGTGATTTATCATCAGACGGTCAGTAAGAATTCTCTATTTTTTTTAATTAATTTTAACGGATCAGATTCCGTAACAGACAAGTGGTAACTATTCTCGGTTTAATGTCATTTTACCATTTATGAGTTGCCGAGTCATTTTCGACAATTTTGTTTTCCTTAAATTTTATTCTTTTAATTAAATATAAAAATATATATTAAATAAAGGGAATTTGATAAAACTAGCTAAAAAAATTATCATTTGCCAAAATGAGTCATAATATTTGGATTTTGCTAAAATGACCATTTTCTCCAAAGTCCAAATTCTCCGAAATCTACACCGAATTTTTTTTTTTTAATTTAAAACATCGAATCTCCAAAGTTTTAAAACTATAGCTGAGGTATTGTGATATTTTATAACGTACCACAAGTGTACGATGTCAAGTTTTAGTATAAATCAGTGAAAGAGTGTCGAACCCACATGGATTGTGTTAACTCGCACTAAATACTACAATTGCTAATCCTAACTTTATTTCGGAAACAAATAATAAAGATTTAACTAGATAAATAATATATAAAAATATTTAGATAAAAGAAACTAATACGATATAGATTCTAGAGTTTAGTTTCACCTATCTATCCCCTATGTATTTGTCATGCCAAATTAATTTTTGTTCAGTTATATTGTTTATAAGTTAAGACTTCGAAATTATTCACTCCCTCTCTCGAGTATCAGTGAAAATATCATCAACTATAGACTTTGATATCTGTATAAAATCTAGTCGTTAACAACTCATTACGCTTTGTGATTCTATATTAACGACTTCAAATGAACTATATATTCTCTCGAACTCTATAAAACTCATAAGTTATATTTTGTAGATCTATTCAAAATCTCCTCTTTCGAGTGATGGATTCTAAACATGCATCATCTCAAATTGTGGCCATCAATCAAGAAGCATTAAACTCAAAAGAATATAAATAAACTTAATAAAACTTCATAACAAAATCGACAATTAAAACAAATGTCCAAGCATCAGTTACATCATTCTTCAGAATTAAGGAGTTAGTTCATAACTAAAGATAAAAACAATAACAACAAGTCATAAATCTAATGAAAATCATTAGAATTCTAAGAAAGAAACAAGAAGATAAAACCCGAATTGAATCTATTTCTCTTCGGACGTCACCTCATTCGTCTCCTTTTGTCGCTCTTCAATCCTCCTCATTGGATCTCTCTAAAAATAAGTGTTTTTGTGTTTTATGTTGTGTATTAGCATCATCCCTTGAGTTTGGACGAACTAATCTATTTATAATAAAGCCTTGAGGTCCCTATTGTTGTTAAAACCCTGAAATTGGGCTTTTGGGAAGATGCGGGGCGCCGGTTGTTGGACAACTATGACCCATAACATCACTATTTGTAAAAGACATTGTGGTTTTTGTACAAATTAACTATGTGACAATGGAAATTACCTTTTATCATTTTATAATTTATTTACTTGTAAATATAAATGGTAAAAGTCCTTATGATTAGTTACGAATTGATAAGATATGAGGCAATATCAATCCATAAACGGTTAATCATTAAACATCTCTAGTCGTAGTATTATCGAGATTGGACATCGATAATGCGGAATAGACTAGTATTGCACTTGTGCGTGTTATGGAAGTATAACAACATAGTTCTCATATATTTAAATATTAGATACTTATGCAAGTGTGATAGGAGGTTGTGTTTACCGATGGTACGGAAACAGCTTCGCTCTAGATAGACCCCGCGTAATCCCATTGGTAGTATGACTATGTTTCTATGGGAATCCGCATCAGAGTAGGTGTATTTGGTCTTAATCTGAGACTTATATCACTAGTACTTGCGACAATCAATACGCTTTAGTTTTGGTCGTCCGGGACTTTAACAGGTTCTGTGTACGCCTCTTCTGGGTTTATTAAGAATCGTAGTGTATTGGATGTGATGTCAAGACGGAAGTATCACTTCAGTTATATGGAGATGATGATCACACAGGGATATAGAACTGATGCTCTAATGTGTTGCAACTATCAGAATAATATGAAAAGGTCATGATTATCCGATTAAAGAGACTAGTTACTCGTGATCCGATATATGTTTCGTACGAGGCATACACTATTTCAGCCCCCAGGCTTAGCATGTGACATCTGATACTAGATCGAAATACGCAATCTACGTATACTATGCCTGACAAAGATTAAATATTCCATTAAGAATATTTCTAGGGAATTGAGTAGGCACGATACTTTGCTAGAAGCCAATCATGTCTTGTAAATCGGTAAAAATATAGTACGAGGTACGTATGTGTTGTTAGACAACTATGACCCATAGCGTCACTATTTGTAAAAGACATTGTGGTTTTTGTACAAATTAATTATGCGACAATGGAAATTACCTTTTATCATTTTGTAATTTATTTACTTGGAAATATAAATGGTAAAAGTCCTATGATTAAATCCGGATTGATAAGAGGTGAGACATTATTAATCTATAATGGTTTAATCATTAAACATTCATAGTCATAGTATTATCGAGATTGGACATCGATAATACATAATAGACTAGTATTGCACTTGTGCATGTTATGAAAGCATAACAGCATAGTTCTCATATATTTAAGTATATGATACTTATGTAAGTGCGATAGGAGGTTGTGTTTACCGATGGTACGGAAACAGCTTCGCTATGGATAGACCCCGCGGAATCCCATTGGTAGTATGACTATGTGTTTATGGGAATCCGCATCAGGGTAGGTGTATTTGGTCTTAACCTGAGACTTACATCGCTAGTACTTGCGACAATCAGTACGCTTTGGTTTTGGTCGTCCGGGACTTTAACAGGTTCCGTGTACGCCTCTTCTGGGTTTATTGAGAATTGTAGTGTATTGGATGTAATGTCAAGATGGAAGTATCACTTCAGTCATATAAAGATGATGATCACACATGGATTCAGAACTGGTGCTCTAAAGTGTTGCAACCATCAGAATAATATAACAAGGTCATGATTATCCGATTAAAGAGACCAGTTGCTTGTAATCCGATATATGCTTCGTACGGGACATACACTATTCCAGCCTCAGGCCTAGCATGTGACATCTGATACTCGATCGCAATACGTAATACTACGTATACTACGCCTTACAAAGATTAAATATATTCTATTAAGAATATTTCTGGAGAATTGAGAAGATACAATGCTTTGCTATAAGCCAACCATGTCTCGTAAATCGGTAAAAATATTGTACGAGGTACGTGCGTGTTCGGATAGTCCGACGACCGTATTTACTGCCAATATATCTAGGGATCTTGGGTCACTTCCCGAAAATTCACCGATAACGTATGATTCGAACATAATTAATTTTGATTAATTACAGAGAGATTTTATCTAGGATAAAAATACTTTGAAGAGAGAGAAAGATTAATTTGGAATTAATCGATAAAATAATATATTCGATATATTAAACGAAATTAGATTTCGACGCGGATTTAAAAATGGATTTTAATTCGGGCTAACGAATTGATTTAGAATTAATTCGCTAACGACGTGAATAGTAAATTTGATTTAATTACGTCGTAATGAAAAATTTATTAATTCGGAATTAACGAACCTGAGCCCGAAATGGGTTTGCGAGGCTACTTTGATTTTGAATCAAGTGCGGCCACAAGTCACATCGCTCGTCATATCGCATGTCACTTTAGTGATAGATGTCAAGTCACCTTTTAGTAAATGACACCTAGTCACTATTCATGATGTTGGTTGTTGAGGGCATTTAATGCCATTTTTGGCTCCAAAATTGGTTTTGACTTTTTGAAAGGCATATACCAAATTTTGTAAACACTTTTTCATTATGTTTTTTTTGGAAAAACAAAATAAAAAAGATTAAAAACTCTATCTCTCCAAAAAGCTCATTGTCGTGAGCCTCCAAAGAACAAAGAATTTTTTTTTTTCATCTCTTGCTAGCACACTTCAAGAATCATTCAAGGTGTTAGGGAAACCCACCTTTGAGCTTGAAATCAACACAAAGCTTGGAGCTTGGATTCAACAAACAAAAGAGGACCTTGGCCGAATACTTGGAGGAAATTTTTTGTGTTCATCGTCTTCAAAATCCATTCAAAGTAAGTATGTTTCCGCCATTCTTATTTGAGTATTCATTCTATTTTCATTGCTTGAATGATCTTGGGATTGTAATAGAAACCAACACGTGTTCGGATAGTACGACGACCGAATTTACTGACAACATATCTAGGAATCTCTTGGGTAGCTTCTCGAAGATTCATCAATGACGTATGATTCGAACATTAATTATGAAGAGATTTTATCTAGGATAAAATACTATTTGAAGATAGAGAAAGATTAATTCGGAATTAATCGATAAAATAATATATTCGATATATTAAACGAAATTAGATTTCGACGTAGAATTAAAATTGGATTTTAATTCGGGCAAACGAATTAATTTAGAATTAATTCACGAGCGACGTGAATACTGATTTTGCTTGGCATAATTATTTAATTAAATTAGATTTAATTACGTCGCAACGGAAAGTTCGTTAATTCGAAATTAGCGAACTCGAACCCGGGATGTGTTGCGGGCCCACTCAGATTTTGAATCAAGTGGGGCCCACATGTCACATCACTTGTAACTTTAATTACTTTTGGTGATGGGTTTTGGTGAAGGCATAATGATGACTTGTAAACACATTTTGTAAGTAATGATTGAAAGACTTTTACCAAATGTTTGGTATATCTTTCATTTGATTTTTGAAATCAAATAATTCACTCATTCACATCTCTCTCTCTCGGTTTTACAAGCAAAAAAAAAATTCTCCCCATTTTCTTCATCTTAGCCGAAAGTTCAAGAAAGAAGAAGGTGATTTTTGTTGCAAAAATTACCACGAGCTAGCACTCAAAAAGAATCATCCAAGGTGATAGGGAAACAATCCCAAAAGCTTGGAATCAAAGCATAAAGCTTGGAGCTTGGACTTCATCCCCAAAGTGGAGCTTGGCCAAAAACTTGGAGGAGGAATTTTTGTGTTTGACGCATCCTAAATCTGCTCATATTAAGTATGATTCTGCCATACTTCTTTATGTATTCACTTTATTTTATGCTTGAATTTGATCTTGGAAATGCCTTAGAAACCAACAATAGTATCATGGAGCCTAATTTGAGCATGAAAATGATTAAGGTTTATAACATGAAATTTGGGTATTTTGATTTGAGCATGTTTTGGCCAAATTGATTGTTTGAGCATGCTTGTATATGGATGACTTGGAGTTATTTATGATCAATTTTATGAAAAATGGATTTGATCAATTTTATGAAAAATGGATTTGATCAATTTTTGCCCAAAATTTTGACATGGCCGAATGGTTGTGGTGCCCTAATATCATGGTATTTTTGTTTTTTAATCATTGAATGAGTTGAAAGACATGAGAAATGTTGATTTGTAATTCAATCGGATTGAAAATGAAATCGAATTAATAAACCCACCAATGCCGTGAGCTTCAAAGCACGAAATGAGATGAATTTTTGATTCAATAATGTTGGACATGTGTTGATAATGGATTAGCATAACTAATTGTTTAAATTGATATTTTGGAAATGTTAATGTAGGTAATTAATTAATGTATTACACTTGAGTTAATTAAATTGAGATATTTGGAATATTAAAATTTAATTGGTTGGGCTTAATTTAGAATTGGGCTTGTAATGTTGTATTTGGGCCTAATGGGCTTGGTTGGGCCAAGTTGGTTTAGGTCAATTGGATTGGATCCAAATTGGGTCTAAATCATTCCATTAAGTCCAAATATAACAAATGGGCTTTAAATGTATAATTGGGCCTAATGGGCCGAAATTGGTTTCTTGGCAAATAGGCTGATTCCTTTCTTGGGCCTTGGTATTTGGGTTTAACCCATATTGACCAAAGCCCATACCTTAAGAAATTAATTGAAAGGCCATTGGACTTTAATTAAACTACATTGGATGTTAATTGGGCTTTGAGACCCATTAAGATTAGATTTGTAATCTAAATCGTAAAGGCGCATTAAAAAGTGTAGTTATTTAATTTAGAATTAAATATAGAATTAGTATTGAATACGAATTAAATTATAGTTCGATATAATTCAAGAATTCGTACTTCAAGTACTTATTCTCAACGAGTTTGGACTCGCGCAAATCAAATCGTTGTTTGAACATTGGATGATCACTTAATTCAAAGATTAATTAATTGGATTAGATTGATTGAATAACATACTTTGTGTGAATACATGTATGTGTTGAATGAATAATACATATCAGATGGATATTAGAAGGGAAAAGGGCAATTTTGTAAATTATTGTAAATTTAGAATTTATTAAATTGGACTTGCGTGTCCAGCCTTATCTCTCGATTCTTTGAAATTCTATTCTCACCTAATTCCCCTCATTGTTAATGAGATTTCTTTTATTGTATTATGTAATTAGATATAAGTTAGAATAGTGCTAGCCGGGGAGAGTAAAATGTAGTGATTTGTTCTAGGAACAATTGTGAGATATCTATCCGCATATCATTATTATTTTTTTTCGCGCCTTATTATGCTTTTAGAATGCATGCTTAAGGGTGTATGATGAGGCCTAACAAAGATAATAAATTGGTTGTCAATTTACGTGAAAAATCTTAAATCAATATTAATCGTTTTCCTTCCATTGAGTGATTCTTACTCAAGGTCCAAGATTGGCACTGGTTTGTTGGCCAAAGTCAAGACCTTTGTCAATTATGGATGTGTTTGAATCATGAAGGCTTTGTTGCATATCGTGTGTCTTGTCCAAGTTGTGATTTGTTGGCCAAAGTCAAGATCACTTCTTGTCCATCAACATCGATTACGAAGCTTTCCAAAGTCAATGGGTTCCGCTTAACTGGAATCATTAAGCTTGTTTTGCCAAAGCCAAGGGTTAGTTGATTCAGAGAAAATAGGTTAGAATATATTGGATATATTGGATATATTGGCATATATATTGTATATATATTTCGGACTTGGAGGTTCACCTACCGGATCTAGACTTGGAGGTTCACCTACCGGATCTAGGAATTGGATGAGATCGAATTGATCTTATAAATCTACCTAGTTAAATATCATACAGTTTGTTGGCCAAAGTCAAGGTTGTATGTTATTTAACGGGATCTTAGCCCACTAGGAAACTAGGTTTCCCGAGTACTCAACAGAGGGTTAGAGGCTCGCCGAAAAATAGTGGGAGGTTAGTATTGAATTTGCAATTTCATTCAAATACTTAACTTTACGCGCTTTCAAATTATTTCGTCAATATTTTTATTAGTTGGACTAATATATTATTATTTTTTCTTGTAATAGTTAGACTGTACCTTTACATTGTTAATTGGATAGTTGGACTATCGTAATTAAAATGACGGGAAAGAACAGTGTCAGAGACATTATCATGAGAGAGAATGTTTTTAATGACACCAACTTTTCTGACTGTGAAATAAATCTCAGGATTTTCCTGGGATCCGAGAAGTTTATCTATACAATAGAGAGACCTCTTGGGACTAAGCCTGAACCTGATCAGTTGCTTGAGCTAAAGCTTTAGAAGACTCATAGCGATGACAACTCTACTGCTCAGTCCATTATGCTTGCTGCTATGACTCAGCAATTCCATCGACAAAACAAGAGATTGGATCCCTATAACATGTTGGCGAAGTTGCATGATCTTCACCGATCTAATCTTAAATCACAAAGATATGAGTTGCAGAAGAAGCACTTCCGCGCTCGCATGTCAGAGGGTACATCTGTTGAGCACCATGTGTCACAGATGATTGCTGATATTGAACAACTGGCTCAGATGAGCATTGTCTTTGAGGCTGAGACTTCCATAGATTTGATCTTGTAGTCTCTCCCCGACACTTGAAGTGGGTTCATCATGAACTATAATATGTTGAACCAAGATGATACTCTTGAAGAGTTAATGTCTATTCTGAAAGAAACTGAAAATGAGCTTCTAAAGGGCAAGAAGTGCGAGGCGCACTTCGCTTCGACATCTCATACTCCGAGGGCTTGGCTCAAAGCGACTGGAGGTGTGAAGAAGAAAAAACATAAGAAGAAAGGCAAGGCTAAATCGTTAAAGGGTTCTGGGAAACCCAAGGACAAATCCCAAGATGTATGTCTGCAGTGCGGGAAGCGGGGTCACTGGAAGCGTGACTGTCGCGAGTACAAGGCGCACATGAAGGAAATCAAAGCGGGCAAGGCACCAGCTTCAAGTATATTTGTTATAGAAATAAACATGTCTACTACTAGTTTTAAAAATTGGATTTTTTTATTCTGGTTGTGATACTCACATATGTACTGATGTGCATGATATGTGGATTAGTAGGAGACTGTCCTCAGGGGAGATTGATCTGCGCGTCAGGAATGGGACACGAGTTGCCGTTTTGGCTGTGGGCACTTATGTTTTGGAACTACCATAGGGGCATGTACTTGAACTTATAAGCTGTTATTTTGTACCTAGTTTAACTAGGAATATTATTTCTGTATATATGTTAACCCAATGCGGGTATACTTTTGTATTTAGAAACACTAGGTGTTTTATGTATAAAAATGATATAGAAATTTGCACAGCTGATGCAAATAATGGTGTTTATAGTTTGAATATAAATCAATCTCAAACATATAATGTAACAAACAAAAGGCTTAAAATAAGTAACAATGATGAAACTTATATATGGCACTGTCGTATGAGACACATAAACAAGACATGTATATCCACACTTTTGAAGAGTGGGTACTTGGACGCAAAATGCCTAAAACACCTTTTAACGGTAAAGGTGCAAGTTTGACACTGGTTGATGCACCAAAAGGTGTAAAGCCTATTGGATGCAAATGGGTCTTCAAGAAGAAGACCGACATGGATGGCAACGTACAAACGTACAAAGCTAGGCTTATAGCGAAAGGGTATCGTCAACGACATGGTGTCGATTACGACAAAACTTTTTCACCCGTTGCCTTGATTAAATCCATTCGGATAATGCTTGCTATTGCTGCATATTTCGATTATGAGATATGACAGATGGACGTCAAAATCACTTTCCTTAACAGAAACCTTTTGGCAGATGTTTATATGCAGCAGCCTGATGGTTTTGTCGTATCAAGACTTGCAAAAAGATTTGTAAGTTAAATCAATCCATTTATAGATTGAAGCAAGCATCGCATTCTTGGAACCAACATTTTGATGAGATCATAAAAGAATATGATTTCATTCAAAGCGAGGATGATCCTTGTGTATATAAGAAGGTTAGTAGGAGCGCATTGACATTCATTATCCTTTATATTGATGATGTATTCCTTATCGGCAATGACATTCTCATGTTAACGTCGGTGAAAGCTTGGCATTCATTAAAATTCTCCATGAAAGATCTGGGAGAAGCAGCCTTTATTCTAGGAATAAAGATCTATCGGGATAGATCTAGAAAGCTGCTTGAACTCTCCCAGAGCACGTACATTGACAAAGTGTTGAAGAGATTCAATATGGATCATTCAAAGAGGGGACTGTTGCCAGTGTCACATGGTGTCACTCTATCTAAGGACATGTGTCCTAAAACTCAAGATGAGAGAGACAACATGAGTATGATATCGTTCACCTCGATAGTCGAATCGATCATGTAAGCCATGATATGTACGCGACCTGATGTCTCATATATTTTGAGCATGTGTAGTCGCTATCAGACAGATCCAGGTGAAGGTCACTTGATGGCGGTTAATAATATCCTTAAGTATCTTAGACGAACTAAGGATGCTTTCTTAATCTATGGAGATGGAGAACCTGAGGTAACTGGGTATACCGATGCAAGTTTCCAAACCGACAAAGACGACTGCAAGTCGTAATCTGGGTACATATTTTGTTCGAATAATGGAGCAGTAAGCTAAAAATCTTCCAAGCAAGAGACTTTTGCCGATTCAACAACAGAAGCGGAGTATATTGCTGCAGCTGAAGCAACAAAAGAGGCAGTTTTGATCCGAAAATTCCTAATTGGATTAGGAGTAGTTCCGTTAGAAGCTGAGTCCGTTCCATTGTATTGTGACAATAAAGGGGCTATAGCGCAAACTAAGGAACCGCGGTCTTATCAATGATCCAAGCATGTTCTTCGATGTTTCCATCTGATTCGTGAGATCATACATCGTGGCGATGTGAATATCGAGAAAGTCGCATCAGAGGACAACATGGCAGATCCGCTGATGAAAGCTATTTCTCAGCAAAAGTTTGAGCGACATGTACATAGTTCAGGTGTTAGATGCTTGAGTGACTGGCTATAGGCCAAGTGGGAGATTGTTGGACAACTATGACCCATAGCGTCACTATTTGTAAAAGAAATTATAGTTTTTGTACAAATTAACTATGTGACAATGGAAATTGCCTTTTATCATTTTGTAATTTATTTACTTGGAAATATAAATGGTAAAAGTCTTTATGATTAGTTCCGGATTGATAAGATATAAGACATTATCAATCCATAATGGTTTAATCATTAAACATCCCTAGTCGTAGTATTATCGAGATTGGACATCGATAATGCGGAATAAACTAGTATTGCACTTGTGCGTGTTATGAAAGCGTAACAACATAGTTCTCATATATTTAAGTATTGGATACTTATGCAAGTGTGATAGGAGGTTGTGTTTACCGATGGTACGGAAACAGCTTCGCTCTGGATAGACCCCGCGGAATCCCATTGGTAGTATAACTATGTGTCTATGTGAATTCGCATCAGGGTGGGTGTATTTGGTATTAAGCTGAGACTTACATCGCTAGTACTTGCGACAATCAATACGCTTTAGTTTTGGTCATCCGAGACTTTAACAGGTTCTGTGTACCCCTCTTCTGGGTTTATTGAGAATCGTAGTATATTGTATATGATGTCAAGACAGAAGTATCACTTCAGTCAAATGGAGATGATGATCACACAAGGATACAGAACTGGTGCTCTAATGTGTTGAAGCCATCAGAATGATATGACAAGGTCATGATTATCCGATTAAAGAGACTAGTTGCTCGTGATCCGATTATTGCTTCGTACGAGACAGACATTATTCCAGTCTCAGGCCTAACATGTGACATCTGATACTGGATCGAAATACGCAATACTACGTATACTACGCCTCACAAAGATTAAATATTCCATAAAGAATATTTCTGGAGAATTGGGTAGGCACGGTGCTTTACTAGAAGCCAACCATGTCTCGTAAATCGGTAAAAATATAGTACGAGATACGTACATGTTCGGATAGTCTGACGACCGGATTTACTGCTAACATATCCAGAAATCTTTTGGGTCGCTTCCCGAAGATTCACCGATGATGTATGATTCAAACATAATTAATCTTGGATTAATTACGGAGAGATTTTATCTAGGATAAAATACTATTTGAAGAGAGAGAAAGATTAATTCGGAATTAATCGAAAAAATAATATTTTGATATATTAAACGAAATTAGATTTCGACGTGTAATTAAAATTGGATTTTAATTCGGGCAAACGAATTAATTTAGAATTAATTTGCGAGCGACGTGAATACTGATTTTGCTTGGTATAATTATTTAATTAAATTTGATTTAATGACGTCGCAACGGAAAGTTCGTTCATTCAGAATTAGCGAACCCGAGCCCGGGATGTGTTGCGGGCCCCCTCGAATTTTGAATCAAGTGGGGCCCACACGTCACATCACTTGTCACTTTAATTACTTTTTGGTGATGGGTTTTGGTGAAGGCATGATGATGACTTGTAAAACATATTTGTAAGTAATGATTGAAAGACTTTCACCAAATATTTGGTATATCTTTCATTTTTTTTTTGAAATCAAATAATTCACTCATTCACATCTCTCTCTCTCTCGGTTTTACAAGCAAAAAAACACTATCCCCATTTTCTTCATCTTGGCCAAAAGTTTAAGGAAGAAGAATGTGATTTTTATTGCAAAAATTACCAAGAGCTAGCATTCAAAAGGAATCATCCAAGGTGATAGGGAAACCATCCCAAAAGCTTGGAATCAAAGCATTAAGCTTGGAGCTTGGACTTCATCCCCAAAGTGGAGCTTGGCCGAAAACTTGGAGGAGGAATTTTTGTGTTTGACGCATCCTAATCCGCTCACTGTAAGTATGAGTCCGCCATACTTCTTTATGTATTCACTTTATTTTTATGCTTGAATTTTATCTTGGGAATGCCTTAGAAACCAACACACGGGGTGCCGATCTTTGGGCGCCTCGGCGCCATCTCTATGGGAATTGTATGGGACTCGTTTTATTGAGGGCACCGCGACGCCCATTCAATTGACTATATCTCATCGAGTACATATAAATAGATATATTATGGGTCTCGTAATTTTTTCTAGATAAAAAGTTATAGATTTTTAAATTCAGTGCGCAACTGGTGCTGGTTTTGCCTGTTCTTGAGTCTGATGCTCCCAATAGGTCCCGAAACATGAGTATTTGCTCCATTCTTGATGTTATAATGCTTCATACAAACAAGACATAAAATAAACTACAAATGACATTAAATGACTCGAAACATAACAAAATAATAAGTGGGTATAAATCGCACTTATCAAACACCCCCGAACTTAAGATTTTATAGTCCCGAACAAAAGACAAAATAAAAACTAAAAACAAATAAACAAATAAACATAACTAAATTAACTAAGCCACTTTCGTAGGGACCACGATTGCATTTAGTGTATGCAACAAGCCTTTAAACCCCTAGGCGGCCCTAGTGGACGAGTTATAGTCTTGTAAGGGCTTACAGCGACGACACCCATAAAAGTCATTCACACACACAATCATGAAAAAATATAAAACAAATAAAAAGCAACTAAAATAATACTGATAGTTATGCATAAAATTGTCCTCAAAGAGTGCTTATCAATGAAATCAGAGAACCTTCAAAGTATGCAATTGCGACTCAAATCTAAGTTCTTGAATAAATTATCTAAGCCAGACTTACAGTGCATGTGTGTACACGTTCATTTACAGCTCGACTCATAAGTAAGCTAACTCGATGATTTCGTCTCAAAAATTGAGATCTGATGAGTCAAACCAACCTAAATACCTCATTAGTACCCTGAATTTGCCTTTCTTTACTTAGTATGGTTTGTAACATCCCGCCTAGGCCAGGATGCTACCGGTAGGAGACAGGCTAACCCTACCTCAATAAGCCTCTTTTTCTAACGAAATTTCGGTATGATGTATTCGTAACATCATGCAACCTGGCTTATAGCCAGCTCCAAGACAATCAAATCAAATAACTCAACACATACTCAACCATCAACAATCTCGGCCTCAGGCCGGAACACAATATCAAGGCCTTAGGCCTGAACTCAAGAACAAACTGTAAACACTTGGCCTCCGGCCATAACTCAAAATAACAACTACACTATTACATAATCCTACTTAAATGATACAAATGCAAAATACAATACAAAGGGCCGTGAGGACCCACAACTTGGCCCAGGACTGGACGCTCTCTCGACTGCAATTGGGGCGACCCGCTGTCTTCAGTGTATTCACAGAATCCAAATGACTCAGCATAACCGCTACTAACCTGCAAAACCAACAAGTTGATATGGTGTGAGTCATAATGACTCAGTAAGTAAACATACCCATAACTTTAGTATTCAAACGCATACAAGGTCTAGGTTAAGTTTCTGTATAAACTTGTATTATTTACAAAACCCATTAAGCATACTCAAAGTTTGAAATAACCATAACTCTTCTCTCTTTTATTTTCTTACTACTTGCTACTAGCCTTACTAACAATTGTTTATACACTTACAAATCCCGACACTCTTACAACATCTATAGCTTTATTCATAAAAGGCTCTTTCTTATGTAAACATATAACTCGTACAAACATCATTCAAAAATAAATATAAACATGGTAATGTCATCGGGCATCAGCATCGACTACATAAATCTCATATGATTTTAGAATGTGTGATCTATATACTTGCCCTGTGAACTATACTCTGCCCAATATGCCATGCTTTACAACTATTACTTTAAGACATTTTTCTGAAGAACTTACATATGAATGCACTAGTGAAATCATGCATAGTATTAACTATATGTATAACATATAAAAGTACTAGAATACATAATTTATATGCATGATTTATAGACTTTACTACACTTGACATGCTATACTTTAGAAAGTACGTTCTGAAAACCCCTTCAGAAGAACCGTTTGCTGAAAACTTTATTTTTTTACTCTTTCTTTCAGTAAAAACTCTTTCTGAAAACTCTGTTTCTAAATCTTCATTATTCTAGAAACTGTCTTTAAAATAACGGTTTATGAAGACTCTTATTTAAAGTATGATTTCTGAAGTCTGAATCTTGAAAATCTGAAAACGTTATACTGAAGATCTGAAAACTACAAACTAAAAAATACTTGATGCCCAGGACAACAGCTCAACTGCGGCATCTCTGAAAACTGAAAATGAAATCTGAAAACTATTTCTGAAAACGTTAACTGAAAATCTAAAAACTTAAAACAGCTCTGCACCCAGGACCATAACTCAACTGGTGTACTCGATGCCCAGGACCATAACTCAACTGCGGCATCTCTGAGGCTGGGTGGTGCCCCACGTCCAGGACAAATACTCAACTGTAATATAGAGCTCTACACCCAGGACCACAACTCAACTGGGTGTAGCCACCACTAGGGACCAGGTACACGATCCTAAGCCGCCATCCTGGCCCTACATGTGCACATGTCTCTAAATCCGTCAATTCCAACTGTATCTCAAGTTACATATTGGGGTGAGGTTTTACCTCATGCCCTGAAAATCATAAGACCATATTCTGTAATTCCGAATGTAGAAAGAAACATTTTCTGAAATGCAATTCTTTTCAAAGCATATGAAATCTCTCTTTAAAACATTTGAAATTGTTGAAAACATTGTTATCGTTTGCTTAACTGCTGAAAACTTAAACACACACACATGCACATGCACATATGCATTTCTCATGCTTCTCCCTACTCTAGCCATGACTTTCACTGTGATGATCTTAGAACCTACATGCTCAAATGTCAATAGAATGTTTGTTCAAACCAAAACATGCTACATTTATCTATTTATATGCACACATTCAACCAACATAACTTAACTTTACCTCTATAACTTACCGTGCTGGTGGCTCACAAACCATAATTTGCATAATTTATATTCATACATGCGCAATCAAAGTTCTTCAACTACATCAGTCATCAAACGTAAACGAGTTCCAACATCTTAGTTCATAAACAGATTCATTATTTTCCAATTATCTACTAGTACTCAAGAATCTCGTGGTATACATATACTACTCATTTAGGCTCTTATCACATTACATACTCGTATCCTTACTCATGTTTCCAATATTCTTATGTAACGCATCATTATAAACTTTTTCTACATAACCCCAGTTCATATACGTTTATCTCATTTGTAACTCTAGTCCCATTCCCTAGGGTGTAGTTTCTACATCCCCTAAACCCAAGTCTCAAATATATTAGTTTTATCGGTATTTACTCTCGCTTCTCGTGTACGCTTGTACACTGTCATTCTTATATTTTCAATCTAAAGCTTACTGATGATGCACTGTTTTTTTTATATACGTATCTACATACATTTCTTTACCTCTATATGCTCATGCTTGTCTTTTACTCATGTATATGCTTAGAACTACTTATTCTTATCTACATGTACATACAATACACTTGCCTCTCTTCCTACATTGATCTTTATATATATATATATATATACTAGTTTCATATGTATCACCATGTATAACTTTATTATGTTATAATGTCGAACATCATTAAACATTTTAAGCATTATAGTATGAGTTACTTACCTGGCTAGACGAACACTCCTAATCCCGTTCCGATCTGTCAAAGCAAACCACAACATCTGTCAGAACCGCTATTTGCAGAACTTTCTACTCATCTACAATAAACTACAGACTTTCTCGAAATACTCAAATCCTCACCGAATCTACGGTTTAAGTTTCATTACTCTAATATGTCTTTTCTATGGTATTCTGAACTGACTAGATACCTCAGATTTTTCACATTACGCGTTTGCGGCAAAACTTGTGAAAAAGTTTCCGCAAACGCAACGGAAGAGTTTCGAACCCTCCGAACTAATCCAGAAATACTCAATTACTCTCGAAATACATATTTACAACATAACTATGTTTACGACCATCTACGCTCAATCGCGCGAGAAATGTCGTTTTACCGGAATCTCGTTAATTCTACCAGATCGATCATATCTCATCCGATTCACCCCGGATTCTACCACATTTATCGTTTTAATATATTAAGACATATTCAATTCATTTCATGCAAATTCGTTACACTACGAAACTATCGGAAATATCTGAACACAAATCGATACACTTTGAAATATGAAAATTTGAACGGAAAGTCGTACCGAAATTCCGAGGCCATATTCGGACTCCCCTCGGCCATATGAACACGTTGGTGCAATCGAAATTCCGATCAGAGTTACTGTTCATATGGGTCCACTATTCATCTAAATCTTCTTCTCTCGTTTCACGTGCAACCGGCCGATGTTCGGTAAAATTGACTCCACACACTTATAGTACTCATCGAGGGCTTCAATTTGGTGGGTGGCTCGAGTCGTGAAACGGACCGATGAGTCGGGATCAAAAAACCCACCATCGCGCCTTCTTTCTCTTCAAGCCGCCGCTCCTCGTCGTTAAGCATCGCCGCCGGCCACCATTGGACGCATGGTGGCCGGACGCTCCTTTCTGGACGGTCACGCCGGCCGACGGTGGCCGGCAAGCCGCCGACGCGACCAAAACCCAAATATGCGATCAAACCGACGTGGGGGGAAAAAGAGGGGTTTTGGGAATTTTGGCCATTCTGCAATATTGAGAAACCTTAAGGCTTTATATACTCTTCTGGAAAATATCAATTAAGCCCTCATGAAAATTACTGATTAGTCCCTCTTCTGGAACCTTCTGGAATATCGTAAATTTGGAGCCATTCTGATGCGATTCTCGAAAAGTGCTCAACCCGAAAGTTGTTCGTCTCGGAAAAATAAGTCTAATGGTCTAAAAATCAACTCAAACAGAGTTCATTTGCTCTCTTCATGACAAAAATCGCAAACTTTATGCGTTTTACAAAAATCGCGTACCTAGCTTTTGATCCTCCGCGTTTTCTGACGTGACTAAATTCATAATCTAATATTCCAACCCATAAGACATCACTAAACTCTTATTCTTCAGCTTCATCATGCTCCGAGACTAAAACAGACGTCCGGAAATCTTCTAGAACAATCCCGAAAATTTAGGATTTTACATGGTATGATTTTTATTTTCTTTTTTTTGTTCTTTTTATTTTATTCTTTTTATTTTTTTTAAACACACCTACTCTTTAAGGTAGCATTTCTCCTTATGGTGGTCTTCACACTTATCGGTTGTAGGTGATTTTTTGCTTTTTCTTTTCCATTTCTTATCATACAATACATCATAATACTATCATAATGAGATAGGTATCTAAGCAAACAGTCATTCATCGGCAAACAATTTCTTCAACTAGTCACTTTATCAATACTTAGGTTTTTTACTGCTAAACACCTATTATTAAGTGCTTACGAGTCTAACCTAGATCATATACTCAAGGCATCGGGATAAAAATCAATTGGCATTTAACTTTTCTAAAATTCATCAAAAGCAATCAAAATTCATCATTAGACTATGCTTTACTATCAAAGACATAAAAACAAAAATATTTTTTTTTAAAAAAATATTGTAGGAATACATGCACACACCCCCAAACTTAAAACTTGTATTGTCCTCAACGAAAGATAAATATAAATAAACCAGATTAAGGAACAACACTACCATGCATGAAGTTGATCAAGCTTCTTCTTGTTAGAATTTGGTTGCGCGGGCTTTATATGTCTTGTGCTACCTGTATAAATAGCATTTAAAATGAATAAATAAACAATAGCACACATTAAAATAAAAAATAAAATACAGAAATAATAATAAAATAAATGCAAGAGTTGCCTCCTCGCTACCACTAGTTTAACGTCTTCAGCCAGACAAAACCACCCAAATGGTCATGATGGTTTCTTCTTTTGTATCCACCGACTGTTGTGACATGAAAAGGTAGGTAGCGTTGGTGCTGTGGCAGTTTATCCATAGATGGTCCCCCGTGGTATGTAGATTCTCCCCCAGTTTTAAAATATGGACTGCACATTCAGTAAAATTGACTCGGCCTTCTTTTTAACCTTTCAGAGATCATCTTCAAGTGAACACTGACCTTTCTTTTCCTCTTTTATGGCACTTTGAGAATGGTTTCAGCTCTAGCTGCGGAGAATCTTCCTTTACGCATGGCTGCTCTATGCTCGTAGATTACTGAAATACTGATTCACCCTGCATTTTTCAACTCTCTTCTCTACTATATCTACCTTATGACATTCTTCAGCACCTTGAGGACTCGACATGGCTATGAAAACACCGAAGGTGACTTCTTCATCATGAACTTTCATTTTCAATTCACTTTTGTTCTATTCTTCCGTTACTATCTCCCATTGAAACACCGCTTCTTTTGCTTTACTGCCTAAGTCCTAGGATGTGTGTTTAATATATTTTCCGCTCCTAAGGGTTATGACTTGACATTGTTCTTTGGGACTGACTTCAGTAGTACTAGGAAACACTTATTTCTGTTGATTGGCCATGGAAGAAACATGCAGCCTAATTTGCACTTCTAAAGATTTCATTGTTGCCTCTATTTTGCCCATACTTGATTAGATGTTGTTCAGCCTCGACTTATACTTTTCAAACCTCTCTAAAGCTGTAGCTAGCTACAAATGTGCTCATGAGGCCTTCTAAGGAAGGTTTCTGCTCAGCTTGTACTTGCTCAAATCTTGCTCCTCTATTGGGTAAGAGCATTCCATTAGCAAAAGCAGCTCTAATAAATAGTTGGCTCATTTGGTTTGTTAATACTGCTAGTAGAGATGGTCGTGGGGGATGATATTTGAGCTATCAGTGCAACAATAGGATTTTTCATTGCTTCGTTTCCAACTCTCATTACAAGAAAGAAAATAATAGATAACAAAAAAAATATAAAATATAAAAAATTAAAAAATTAAAAAAATAAAACTTAATAAAAAATAAAAATAAAAATAAAAATCTAAATTAAAGCTAAGATTACTTGGTAATAATATAATATTAATGTGAATTAAACAAACAATCCCCGATAATGGTGCCCAAAATTTATTGTGATATTTTATATCGTACCGCAAGTGTACGGTGTTAAGTTTTAGTATAAATCATGAATGAAAGAGTGTCGAACCCACATAATTGCGTTAACTCGCACTAAATACTACAGTTGATAATCCTAACTTTAACAAATAATAAAGATTTAACTAGATAAATAATATATAAAAATATTTAGATATAATGAACTAATACGATAGAGATTCTAGAGTCTGATTTTACTTATCTATCCTTTATGTATTTGTCATGTCAATTAATCATTGTTCAGTTATATTGTTTACAAGTCAAGACTCCGAAATTATCCACTCCCTCTCTCGAGTATCAGTGAAAATGTCATCAACTACAGACTTCGATATCTCTATAAAAATCTAGTAGTTAACAACTTATTACGCTTTGTGATTCTATATTAATGACTGCAAATGAACTTATATATTCTCTTGAACTCTATAAAACTCGTAAGTTATATTCTCTATATCTATTCAAAATCCACTCTCTCGAGTGATAAATTCTAAACATCACAGCATCTCAAATTGTGTCCAGCAATCAAGAAGTATTAAACTCAAAAAAATATAAATAAATTCAATAAAACTTCATAACAAAATCGATAATTAAAACAAAGGTTCAAGCATCGGTTATATCATTCTCCAGAATTAAGGAGTTAGTTCAAGACTAAAGATAAAATAATAAAAATAAGTCATGAATTTAATGGAAATCATTAGAGTTCTAAGAAAGAAACAAGAAGATAAAACCCGAATTGAATCTATTACTCTTCTGACGTCACCATCTTCGTCTTCTCTTGTCGCTCTTCAATCTTCCTCCTGGATCTCTTTAAAAATAAGTGTTTTTTTTTTATGTTTTATGTTGTGTATTAGCCTCCTCCCTTGAGTTTGGATGAACTAATCTATTTATAATAAAGCCTTGGAGTCCCTCTTTAGAAGCTGCGGGGCGCCGGTCTTTGGGCTCCGCGGTGCCCATCTCTCTGGAAATTATATGGGACTGGTTTTTTTGAGGGCGCCGCTACGCCAGTGTATAAAACTGACTAGATCTCATCGAGTACCTGTAAATCGATATATTATGGGTCTCGTAATTCTTTTTATATCAAAAGTTATAGCCTTTTTAAATTTAGTGTGCAATTGATGTTGGTTTTGCTTGTTTTTGAGTCTGATGCTCCCAATAGGTCTCGAAACACGCGTTATTTGCTCCATTCTTGATGTTCTAATGCTTCCTACAAATAAGACATAAAATAAAACCAAATGATATTAAATAACTCGAAACATAACAAAATAATAGGCTAAGGATGCCAGAATAAGTGGGTATAAACGCACTTATCAAGATGTATTTGAAGTGTTCACATAATACGAAAAAAATATCCGAATTATCCATCAAGATTTAGGATATTCAAACTTTTCTCTGAAGTTACATAGGAATCCAAAGTTTTTTTTGAACTTTCACAGAAATATGAACTTGTATCTGAAGTCATGGTTGGTGTTGCTCCTTATTACTTCCCAAATAATGAGTATTTCAATCGATATCAGAATGTATGGATTGCATGGCTTTATTGTTGGGGTATATACAGTAGATATATAAGATATTACAAGATATGGATAGATCGATCTACGCGCCAGATGAGATGACACATCATTATGTATACTTTAGATGCCCCAGTGTATGCTCGATTATGTTGAATGTTCATCAGTACTATCGATTCGCAAACAATTCAGAATAGTTTTCTACTTGGTTTTTTAGGAGGAGGTTGGATATCACCTCTGACTTGATATGTGAGGTATTGGAGTGTCCCGTTTGTGGATGGTATGTTGTTTAGGCCTCATGATGGCTGATGGTAAAAGACATGACTTAATCAGAGAGCTGATATGGGTAGGGTTTTGTGACCAATGCTTAGGGAGAGTGAGTGTGCCTTGTTTTATGATGGTCGGTTGCACACTTTGAAGCATAGACACATCAAATCTGACATTCGGCCTATAGAGGATATCATTCAGTTGATTATCATGCCGCATATCAATCACTAGGATGAGGTCAATATTTTAGACATCGTTTTGCTAGATTGCATATTACATGTCATATTTTATATTGTACATATTAATTTATATTTATATTTTGTATTATAAACAAATCCTAAAAATATATTTTCCTTGTAAGGCTGTCTAGTGGACATATGAGCTATTATTATAGGTGTAACACCCCAATTTTTTTTACTAATTTTTAATTTAATAATTATGGGTGTTGAAAATTTAAGGACTAAATTGGTATGATTGTAAAAATTGGAATTAAAATCATTAAAATGGCTAAGTTAAAGGAGACAATTGATAATTGTCTTATAGTATATAAAAGAAAGAGAAAACCCTAATTACAAAACACATACCTTTTCACTTTACAAAGAAAAAAAAACAGCACCAAAAAAAAAAAAAGAGAGAAAGAAACAGGTGTGAAAAAAGAAAGGAAGAAAAGAGAAAAAATGGGAGAAAATAGAGGATTTTGGTCCCGATCCGTCCGATCCAGAGCCAATATCCATTGGGTCTTTGAGGAAAAACATAGATTTTAACGAGAGAATTATTTTTGGTAGTGGTTTCATCTCGGGGAACTCCCTATTTTCGTAGAAATCTCGAGATGATAGTGATACCGTAAGTGGGATGGTTCCTGCTGCATAGTTCCTTTGTCGGTAGTCAGCTCACCAGGTGCGTGGATAAGCCTATAACATTGATGTTTTCAAAAGTATATAGTATGTATGTTTTTTTCTTAAATGAATTTTTAAGGTAATGCATTAAATCATTTTGTTTTTAGAAATTTTATATTTTGGTATAAAGCATGGATCATATATTGATTATGTTGAAATCATGTGTTTTGTGATATATGAGAACTTGCATGATTTGAGATATATGAGCATGTATTTTATAAATGATTTTATGTTTGGATGCACCCCGTGAACTTATATGTGTCAGATTATTTACCGTGAGACGAGGTCTCATGTTGCCAGTTTTTACTCCGGATGTCAGTTATTGCCGTGGGGATGCCTTATGTTGCCAGCTTTGCCGTATTGTCACGAGAGTGTGCATATAGATGATGAACAACTTAATTTTTTTAAAGATATTCTTGAGCAGAATGAGATTTATGAGAAATGAGATTTATGATTTCAAGTAGATATTGATATATGGATTTATAGCTGTATTTATTTATATTATGAAAAACTTATTCGATCCACCTTGTTACTTGTTTATCCACGGCACTAAGCTGTGATCCATTGCACTAAGCGTGAGCTTACCCCATGTCTTTAACACATAGCTGTTTTACAGATTATTAGTTTCATATGCATTCTTTTTCATCTGCTGTTTCATTATCATTTCCTGCCAGTAGTAGAGAAAGGTTGTGCCAATAGTAGAGTGTCTATATTATATTTTGAGACTATAATTCTAGATTTGTCATTCTTGGAGAACTTGTTATTTGATTATAGGCATTGAGCCTTTATTTGATATTTAGAATATTTCATTTTCTTCATGTATATTATTTTGAGTTGGATAATGGAAATCCTATTTATATGAGGAAATTTTTTTAATTTTAATTTTTTGTATTGGAGGATTAGTCCATATTACAGAGGAAACTCCGTCTGTTTCAAGTCTCCGTCTCACCCTTACCCTACCTAGGGGACGGGTGTGACAATAGGGTATTGGTTTTAGGTTCATGTCCATAGATTGACGGGCATTTCCCATGACATGGTCATCACCCGGCTCATGCAGTATTTTCAGCTGAACTTGGATGACGAGGTGGTATCATTTGAACATCCAGCTGTCATTAACCATGGATTTATGCGACGGATGAGCCTTTATTGTACAGAAGTAGACGTTTTTGATAAGAGGTATCAAAAATGATATATATTTTTATGGCAAAAATTGGTATTTTTTTTTATTTATCTGTTTGATAGAATCAGCCGTTACAGGTTGATTATGTTGTTGATGATCCAACAGAAGCTCCAATAGCGCTGGCCCATCTTATTCTTCTCATCCTTCAGGTGATCCATTATTCACTTTACGTGACCGCGTATTTGAGATAGAAGAGGGACATACGAGGATGAAGGATCGACAGAAGAGTATGGAGGATCGACAGAAGAGCATGAATGACCAGCAAAAGTAATAGAGCAGTTAATGTCAACCGAGTGAGATACCAGACCTAATGATATGGCTGACACTAATTTATATATATAATATATCAGTGTGTGCTTCTGTGTGTGTGTGTGTGCGCGCGCGCACGCGCGTGTGTATGTGTGTGTGTGTGTGTTAGGATTTGGTAAAACTACCCCAAAAAACTTTATCATTTATCAAAATGAGCCAAAACGTTTATGTTTTGCTAAAATTATAATTTTCTTCGAAGTATACTTCGAAAAATCCAAATTCTTTTAAAAAAAACCAATAAAATATTTTCTAGTAAAATTAGTCCAAAAAATAAATCATAAATAAATAAAAATTTATTTTCTTTAAAAAATACCAAATAAAATTTATTTTATGAAAAAATACAAATCCAAGTACTTCGGATATTGAAGTTATTGAATTACTTCAGATATTCGAATTTTTTTTTAAAAAAAAAGAAGCTCGGTGTAGACTTCGGAAAATTTGGATTATCCGAATTCTACTTCGAAGAAAATAGAGATTAGTGACGACTTTAAACACCCAAATTAAATTAAATAGCTTAGAGTCGATGTGCGGGTTCTTTTGATTAAACAAATTTATATAATAACTCTTGATATAATTATAAATTTGGGATTTTTTTAGTTATATTCAACGGGTAAGCGTATTATAAAATAGGTGAATGAGAGACGCAATAAAAAATATATTTGTAAGTTTATTAATTGAGTGAGAATACAGATGAAATCTCATTCTATATGTCAATATTTATACAGATAACTTTAAAATCTTAATAAAAAAAAATAAAAAAAAAATCAGTCGACTTTAGAAGTCGTGAGGGTTTAAGTCTCTCTATACACTGAGAAAGACTGATTGGTTCGCTAATCAATTTTCATACCCTCTCATTTTCATTTTTATAAAGCTATCTCTTCTTCAATTTCAATCCCATGTCAGATCTTTTAACAAAATCTCGCATGTTGCCATTTCTATTAGTTTCAACGATTTTGGCATCAATATTATAACTTTATTTTAAAGAGCAATTGGACAATATTGGATTCTTATGTTTGCTAAACACAATAAAATTAAACCTCATTAATAGAAAAATAAGTTATCTTGCCGGTATTCGCTCTGTCAAGAATATATTCTTAACAAAAAAATTTAGATGCCAAAATCGGAATGTCAAGAATTTTTGATAGACTTTTTCCTGTCAAGAATTCTTGACAGAATTTTATGATAGATTATTTCTTTATCAAGAATTTTTGATAAAATTTTGACAAAATTCATCTATCAATAATTCTTGAAAGAAACATATCTATTATGAACACATGATAAATAATATGATAGAATTGTTTCTATCAAGAATTCTAGGCGGGAATAAAATTTGTAAATTTCATGATAGATCTTTTTGAAAGATTTATGTCTGTCAAGAATTCTACGCGGAAAATAAAATTTATAATTTTATATTTTAGCGCTAGTTTTGAGAGGAAAATTTAAATATATTTAAAAAATTGAAATAATGGCAAAAATTGAATTTTTTGTCATGTGATTTTGACAGATATTATCTATCATGTAAATAAATATAGCACAATAAAATTGAAGCAAAACCTGCATAATGTACACAACTATTAATGTAGAGTCATTAACAAAATATATATATCTTCCAATATATTTTTTCCTAAATTTAACTATACCAAAACTAGTATGTCTGTTAAATTACAATCATTCTATAAGCATAAAAAAAATATTAAATAAGTACTGAAATATATGATGTCCAATCCGAACGAACTTCATCAATCTCACTTAAGAATGAGTTTTTTTTCCATTGAACTGTAAATATAAAAATCAAGTTAGAGTTATATTTATAAAAAAAAAAACATTTAAATTTATGACAAACTATGGAAAACAATGTGCATGTGGCATGACCTTCGAGAAAGCTACATAAAAAAGATCTAATGGCCAAAGAATAGAACAATTGTACTACCAAATAGATAAAAGTCCATGTGTAATATAACACCCTCTTCAATAACCTCTAAAACTATGCTATAAATAATCGCCTTGTCAGCCAATAAGCCTAAGGGTTCATAAATGAAAGAATAATGCATTGATGCAAAAACATTAGCTTAAGTAGATAAGCAAAAACAATTACAAAGTAAGACAGAAGCAAAATAGAAGCAAATTAAACAGAAGTTAAACATCAGTAATTTCAGCCCAATCTCCTTCTCCACGTTTAGAATACTCTATCTAATGGTTATTTCAAAAGTATAACTTACTTTGCACAATTTTAAGAAAAGAATATATTTGAAACCTAAGCTTCCATTTTAGTCCGACTTATTCATATGACTAACTTCAACTGTCAATTTAATGGTCAAGTAGTAAAAAAGATAAATAATTATATCAATTTTGTCTTCACCAAATAATTAGCTTAAGTAGAGATAAAGTTATAATTTTCAATTATATGAACTCATTTGCATAATTTAAGCGGAAAAAAATAAATTATACTTGCATCATTCAAAAGTAAACTCCAATCTGCTATAATTTCAACATGTATCGCATGATATAAAAGTCATACTCTTTATCTCCGAGTTGTTCTGAACTCTATAGATTTACATAATTTAATCTGGACAAATAAATTAATCTTAATAATTTATAAAGCATACTTTATCTTATCAAAATTATAATAATTTCTTTTCGGTCGGCCTCGTTTTCCTTTTTGCGCAACAAACATCGACATACCCCTATAAGATAATTAAAAAAATAAACATAATTTCACTGAATTATATATGCTATAAATGATGAATTCAACTTTAAATCAAAAAACATACATGTACACTAAATTATCAAGATCACCATCAATCACCACAAGCACCCAATGAAAGCTATCACTTATTTGTACATAATCAAAGAAAAACTAGCTTGGGTACAACATCATAATAAGTTTATTATTAATACAAAACTAACTTCCCATATTAAAAGAGTTAACATAATTTAATAGATAATTTGATGTAATAATATTTCCTTGGGTTGTACGACATCATAATAAGTTGACCCTTATTAGCTGCCATCAATCTATTGTAGATGTACTGTGCCCTAGATTGACGAGATTGATCTGATTTAGTTGTATTAGTTTTTGAAACGACTGCATGATTGATAAAGCCATAAAGCTCTCCAAGACCATCATCCCTCATCTTCTCGTGCAAGTGTCTAAATATAAACCAAAAATAATTACAGCAATATTTTTCAGCCATTTGCGTCATCAGAAGCAAAAATAGCAACAGAACAGAAGCAAAACTGAAGTAAAATAGAAGTTGAACACAACAAATATTTTATGAGCAGAACATAAGTAATCTCTAAGCTAAAATAAACAAAATATTGAAACCCATATAGAAAATATAAATAAATTAAAATGGAAAATAAATTCACTTACGCCATCCATAACAATAAGTGGTTAGCACCTATTACTTTCATACTCATCAATGCATTACACTCTTTTCTCCCAATAAATGTCGTATATGCCATTTTAAATACACATTCATCTAAATGATATGAGATAAAACCATCTTTCGGCAAGTTTGTATTATTAATCCTATAAAAGGCTTGAAACCTTGAATCTTTCAACACATTTGCCTTTTCATTCTTCCTTACCTTAGGCATATATGGAAGTGCAATTTTATTTGGGCTGTTACTTTCTGCCTTCGGCTGGTTTTTAACAACTTTCTTAAGCTTCTCATCACTTAAATCATCTCTTTGGGGTAGTATTTGCTGCTTTCTTCATTGGACTGGTTCTCAATATCAGTTCATGTATATAAACTCGAGAAAATATTAATATGTTAATAAGACTCAAGATTATAAGGAAATGAAATAATGCAATGCAATCAACTTGATGCATAAATTAACATTACCATTTCATATTCATCATTAACATCATCTATTTCCATGCCCTTGGGAAATGAACAAGTATCCATACCATAATAACTTTGTACCATAATAATTTTGTACCATTTATATTTCTTTCCGTAATTGTTCTAACTTTTGTCCAAACATCTCAAATCTATCATGAATTAGCATATTCTCTCTGTCCATTTCCTTATAATTTCAAGGGGTGTTAGTGTTATAGTACATTTATGGTGTTATAATTTATAAACTTGCCCACATCCAGAAAATGATTACGAGTTGGTTTCCTACCTAATGACTGTCCAAGAATGTCATTCAAGAACCATCAATCATAAATTACCCTATTAATTAGTTACTGTCTATGTATCTATAAAGATAATTATCTAACTTTTCACCAATTACAATAGTTTCCACTACGAGTTTGACCTCATGATGATATCCACATGCTTGTTTCTTCTAGCTCTTTTCCAAGATAAGTTCCTTCATCTTCATCGATCCAGTTTAGTTTCAGAACACTAATTTAACCATTCAAACTACATTTATATATATATAAAATATAAATAACCTTCAATACGACAGGAAATGTGTGTGTATATATACATATACAACTCACAATTAATATGAGATACCCAACTTATTGTATCTAACTACAATCTTGCATGATTTAATCCGTTTTAATTTTGTTCCACAACTTTGAAATGAAACACTTGTATGTAACTCTTCTTCTTTGAGCTTATCTAGGATCTTCTTCACTAAAGTTTTTCATCAAATATTCCATTTCTTTATCAGTATCATCTTCATGGTCGTCAACCACATTAGGCTTCTTCATTATCCTATACACAATAGCAATCAGAATAAAACAATCAACAAGCGTTATGTAGAATAAATATCGTAAATTGTAAAAAAAAAAAAAAGAATTATGAAGAATGTAAATAAAATAATAAAATATATTGAAATACCTTCACAACCAATATCAAGTACTTAGTATCAATATAATTAAATTCACTTGTCAACATAAATACCCTTATTAGTATTTCGTGCATAAGACTTCGCATTATCATTATCATTAATAGCTGAATTCATTGTAGGCTACTTGATGGTTACAGGTAGGGATGGCAGTGGGTAGGGTATGGTGCGGGTTTACCATTACCAAACCTGCACCCGCATATGTAAATGAATTACCAAACCCGCACCATACCCTTTGCAGGTTTTAATTTTCATTACCAAACCCGCACCGCATATAAAAATAAATTACCAAAACCGTAATGGTACCCAACGGATTTTTTGCGGGTTTTTAAAATTTTGAATTATTTTATGTTCTTAATAATATACTTTTTTAATTAAATAATTTATTTTTAATTGCTAGCTGTAGTTTTCACATTTATTTTTCATTTGACATATACAACATGCAATGTATGTATATACAGTATATAGATAATATAATATATGAAAGACTCGGTACCATATGTTTATTTTTTCATATAAACATAATTAAAATGATTTCTTCCTTTCTTATAATTATAATGATATAAGTTTTCCAACTCAATCGACAATAAACTAAAAAGTAATCACCAACCTTTGGTCATATTTTTATGCTAAGTGTAATGAAAGTGATGCTTATAAGGCTCTAGTGGTGTAAGTGGAATGAAGAAGCAGGAAAGCTACTGAAGTTGCAGCAAACACTAGCTTATTTTGCTTCTCCCGTTTCTGATTATGTGAACTTAATCAAAAATTTTATATTATAATTTTATTAACAAGTGTGATTAAAAAAAACAATAATAGTCATGCGGGTTGCGTCTGAGTAGGAGTGTGGAACTGTGGATTAATGTTTTAGGTTTAGGTTTTGTTAGTTGTTTTTGTATGAATGTTTTTTTTATATTGTCCTAAAATATTAATTAATAAAAAATAATATTGCGGGTATGTGGATACCCGCAGCGGATACCCGCATTTTTTTCTTAAATACCAAACCCGCAACCGCACCCGCAGCGGGTTTTGCTGTAAATTACCAAACCCGCACCGCACCCACTAATATATTTACCAATCCTACCCATTGCGGGCGGGTTTTTGCGGGTTTACGGGTTTGTGGGTAAAATTGCCATCCCTAGTTACAGGAACATGCTCTTTAGTCAAACCCATATCATCATCATTAGTCATTTTTAAAATGCCTCATCTTTGAGGCATGAAACAAACAACTGATCATTTGGGATCAACTTAATGCAGGACATAAAATACTTGCTTCGCTTGTGATGCCCAAATAAATGAATCAAACTTATGACCCACTCGATCGAGGTCAACCAATGTGAAACCAAAGTCATCAACCTTCACACCCTCATTATTTCTAACCCAATTGCATTTGAATAAGGGCTGAGAAAACATATAATAATCCAAGTCCCAAATCTCACCAAACACATCATAAAATGTCATATCGCAAATGATAAGGCAATTTTCCTTTACACTTGCTTATTGCATAGTTATTGTAACTAAACTAACCCCACTATTTTGTGTAACCCAGTTTATTGTCACGTTCCATTAGTAGCAAAATAAAAGTCGTTTTGTTGAAATAATTCTCAGAAACTCCATTAGGAAAATTTCCGTCATGGAGTCTGATTCTGAAATTTACCGGGAGATTGATGAAGTGTGATCACTTTTGGCCTTAACCTTATACTTTGCCACAAAATGAAGGTGCTGTAGAAAGCCATCAATATGAGCTCATCCAGGCACGTAATTTAATCTCATAGTCACTTATATTGTGACTTATTGACTCGTTGAAAGAGTTCCTAGAAAATCCATGAACTTTAAATTTTAGAGGCGGTGTGACAACTCAAGCGCTAGGTGTGTATATCGGTGAAATATGTGTAATATCTTTAAACGCTCTTTAAGAGGAGCCTAGATGAGCCTTGGGGTGGCCAATGGGACTTCGTTGATCTAGGGGCATTAGCCGTGAACCCTTTCGCCCTTAGATATTGCTTGTATGATGTAATGTTATGTTCTCAATATTAATGAAATTCCATATTTTTATATCCAATTATAATATTCATTTCTCAAGTCTCAAGTTGGTATGGATCCGCGTTCGTATGCTATGAGAATGCTAATTAAATTTCATAACTTGTCGCTATATGAGTATGTAGACAGCTAAAATATGGAATTTGAGTCCGAGTGCTATGGAAAGCTGACTTATAAGGCGTGAACCTCGGTAAGTGCCACACGAGCCTGATTTTCAGCTATAGGAAAAATCAGCCCTTGATAGTTGATATCAGAGCCATAGGTTCAAAATATCAGTTAACTAGTAATGGTCAAAATATATGATTTTGGTTTTGGAATGATTTTGGAACAACAATTGTTTCGAGAAAGTGATCTAAAATCAAAAAAGGTATCATGAAACGACCTTAAGAGCTGATTTAGTGTTGGCAATAGTACTATGATGAGATTAAAAACACACCCATGAAACAGAATGTCTTAGCTTGGTGCCTAAGAAAAGTAAGGTGGAATGACCTAGAATTGTCACAAAGATGTATTATCACACGAGATAGGAACAACATTGTCCCTAAAATGGTTATCGAGACAGTTGATAAGCTCATGATAGAGCCAAATGGCCCTAAGTTGATTGTGAGAATGAGGTAGTTGCTAATGATGTGAGAGAAACTATAGGTTTTCCAAATAGGAACTCATAAGAAATTAGCCAAAACATAGGCTAATTGGTCATGTGTGTTCATTTTTAAGAGACTTGGTGGGCCGCGCCAAACGCCCTGAGATGAAGAGGTAGGTAAGGGGCCATGGTGAATAGAACAAGTGATCTATTCACAACACAAAGCCACCAAGACCCGTGTTGCTTTATTGGAGTGGAATCCATTCGCGTACACATGAATGACATCTCTTATGGAAAAGTTACCAAATGAGAAATGAAAACTTACGCACAAGAACGTGTATAAAGTAGTGTCTGATATCTGAAGTACTAATGTATAAGAGCTTTTATGGAATTGCGATTGAAATTAGACACGAAAATTAATATATAATTACATGTGTGGAGTTGCTCCATAAATAATAAACGAATTTTCAAGTATCTTTCACCCGGGTTCGAGCCTTGGAGAGGTAAGAGTTTAAAAATATAAAAATAAATAAAAAGAAAACGAACCAATTTGCAATAAAATCAATTCCTGGAACATACAATCATAATAATGTATAAAGGTAACAAGTAATTTGCTAGTATATGTCAATGCACATTTAAAAGGAAAATCAAATAATTGAATACCCATTTGCACCCTCAAACTCACACACATCAAATCGACATAAATTACATTATGACTCCTCCTCATAGTGGCCGAAAAAACTGGAAGGCCTTATTGTGCATGATAGCTATCTACCTTCCATTGATAGTCATATGGTGGCTTACATTGGCATTGTTATGAAACAACAACAAATTGACTCGATGAGACTGCCTCCGGCGCTTGAACATCCATAATCCAAGGCAGAGGCACTATGAAATGGCATGCACACAAATGACCTGCAGTAAGTGTAGAAATAATCCAGAAGTCTTTGTAATCAAGCCATATAAATGTGCTTACTTCTCTTCTCCTCCAAAAAAGAAGGTGTGAACCTCGGTAAGTGCCGTACGAGCCTGATTTTCAACTATAGGAAAAATAAGCCCTTGATAGTTGGTATCAGAGCCATAGGTTCAAAATATGGAATTTGAGTTAAAAGCCAACATAACACTCAGAATATCAGCCCTTGATAGTTGGTATCAGAGCCATAGGTTGGGCACGAGAAATTTTTACAAATATGAGCGGATGTTATAGAGGGGAAGTTAATATTATAGAGCTAGTGTGGGGCCTCGGTAGCACAACATCTTGACAAGAAGCCTCGGCATGGCGCTATGGCTCGCGTGAGAAAGAGTAAAACTCATAATATTATGGAATGGTGATAGACAATGTGCGAGCACATGAGAATTTTTGTTTACATATGTAATTAGCTCGGGTGTGGCTAAAATGTCAGGAGAGACCCGAAATGGATTTGAAAATTGTCCACGAGAGACAACCAATCGGTTTATACATCGTGAAAGTGTGAGAGATGCCTGGAATATGCGGGAGGTACAATGAGGGTGCCACAATGATGTTGGCACGAATGTACTTATCCAGGAAAACCTGATGTGGGGTGGATAAGGAATGGTTTAAAAGGGAGTGAACCATTTTGTCATGCATGTTGGATGCCAGGACTTGATGGAAAGGTTGAGATACGTAAGCCCTCTTATGTGATGCAATGAATGGAATCAGGTGTGAATTCGATAGTCTGTGTAAGTAGTTTGAAAATATCTTGAAAGATAAATCCTTCGTAAAGATATGGATAACAAGTTGTATGGACTCCCGTGAGTGGGAATGCCAACGAAACCACAAGGTCTTGGTATAGGCCAAAGTAAAAGTTGGGGAGTGAATTTTAAAAAAAGTTAGGTATCTATAAAGACCCTTACGAAATATGATAACCATTATGTTGGATATGTATCAGCTACGTGGGAAGACATAGACCGACACATTATCGGCAATGTAACAAGATGCTCATAAAGGTAGAGTGTCGTAGAAAAGTTCAAACTTTGTACAATGGTTATACATGAACAACAACGGGAGAGACATGTGTATGATTTTGAAAGAAAACTTATGGATGCATTGCATTTTGGAGAATGATAGTAGCATAACATGACTACGAGTGGTCGTAATGGGATTTTGGATATCAGTTAACTAGTAATGGTCAAAATATATGATTTTGGTTTTGGAATGATTTTGGAACGATAATTATTTCGAGAAAGTGATCTAAAATCAAAAAAGGTCTCGTGAAACGACTTTAAGAGTTGATTTAGTGTTGGCAAAAACTCCTGATGGGATTAAGAACACCCGTGGAACAGAATGCCTTAGCTTGGTGCCTAAGAAAAGTAAGGTGGAATGAACTAGAGTTGTCACAAAGATGTCTTATCACACGATATAGGAACAACATTGTCCCTAAAATGGTTATCGAGACAGTTGATAAGCTCATGATAGAGCCAAATGGCCATAAGTTGATTGTGAGAATGAAGTATTTGCTAATGATGTGAGAGAAACTATAGTTGTTCCAAATAGGAACTCATAAGAAATTAGCCTAAACATAGGCTAATTGGTCATCTGTGTTCATTTTCGAGAGACCTGGAGGGGCCATGGTGAATAGAATAAGTGATCTATTCACAAACAAAGCCACCAAGACCCTTGTCACTTTGTTGGAGTGGAATCCATTCGCGTACACATGTATGACATCTCTTATGGAAAAGTTACCAAATGAGAAATGAAAACTTGCGCATAAGAGCGTGTATAAAAAGTAGTGTCTGATATTAGAAGCACTCATGTATGAGAGCTTTTATGGAAATGCGATTGAAATTAGACATGAAAATTAATACACAATTACATGTGTATTAATTTGAGCTCTAAATCTCCTGAAATATGCAAAAGAGTAAACATCCCTCTGAAATCACTATGTCATATTGTCCAAATACTTGTCCAATTGCTCCGAGATCTTCAAGACTCATTACAACTCAATTGAACTTTTTTTTTTTTTTTTTACGGAAATTGGCAATAAAAATAGAACTAATATATTTTATTAACGTTCATAATATGTTATAAATTAAAGACGAGGAATAAAAAAAATTGGGATTAAAAAAATTGAAAATTTAGACAACCAAGGGTGAGTGTTGTACCCAAACATCATTGTACTATAATCATTCTAAATATGGAAGGTAACCACATTTGTTGAAAATTTTGAAAAAGATTCGTGAAAAATGGAGTAAGCGAGATGGTTGGTCGACAGAAGACTCAAGTCTCATAGAAAAGAGTCAGGGAAAAGCTGGAGTGACCTAAGTTGCGGAGAAGTCTAAGAGACCGAGACTGTGGGAACCAATGGAGAATTCCAATGAGGCTGACATCAAGTTTCAAGTCGACTTCAATGTCAAATTTTCAAGGAAGCTCAACTTTATTAACAACTTTTCGATGGGATAAGTCTCAGTAGGTGTCTGATCAGTGTATAGGGTTAGTGATCCAAACATGTGTGGAAACGTTATGAGTCCAAAATGTGCGGAGATGCTATTATACCAAATAAGGCATTTATTATCCTGGTCATCATGGGTTGTACTCTTTTTCCTTCGTCCGGGTTTTATCCCAATTCGGTTTTATCGGTAATGTGTTAACGTGGTAGACACACGATAACATTAATCATCTGGAAGATGACAGAAGTAGCGGGAAGTCCTTATCAAGCTTCAGCGATGACAACTTTGAAGATGGAGAAATCAAAATAGAAGTGAAGACATGGAGTAAAACAAGTAGATGATTAAAGATTGAAGACCTCCGAATGAATAAAAAATGAAGATCTCCCAAGCTACACCATCATTGAGGACGCCGACGAATGAATTAGGGGGAATATCGTGGTCCCAATATCAAGCTATCAATATTCGCATCAAGTTTTTGCAACTACATGCATTTTCACAAGCATTAGAGATGTGTCACAAGTTATTTTTACATATTTGCGACAAAGCTACATCTGCCGCTACCTGCTAGCATGTTCTGCCCTTTTGTAAAAGAGCTTATGTTTTGGGGTGCCAGATTGAGTTAGACGTGGTCACGAGTGAAGTTTATGGTAACATTTACTGGGAAGAATTCCTCAATGGAGTCTGATTTTGACACTACAACAAAAGAGATCTTTAGCGTCCAAACAATAAACCCTTTAGCGTCGAAATTTAGATTCGACACTGAAGGTTCTAACCTTTAGCGTCAAATTTAAATTTCGACTCTGAAGGTTAAGTTGTGTTGAGGGTTTATCAAAGATGGATTCACACCATTAATGTAGAAGACAAGAAGATGAAGAAGTCTTCAATGGTGGAATCAAATAAGGTTGAAAGCCTTGAGAGATTTTGGCTCAAGAAAAATATGTTTCAACCATTGGGGAAGGTGGCTCAATGTTTGTTTATATAGGTAGGGGAAATGAAAAAGGGTTTCCTAGTGTTATTTTGGCTTAAAAACGTGTATAAGATAACCTACTTACGCAGGGACGTTCGAACGCACTTTAAATGCAAATCAAACACAAAATTGTTGCCTCGAAAATGTTCGAACGCAAGTACGAACGCCACACGAACGCGGATCGCGGACTGGTTTTCAGGTGAAACCTAAAACTCTTGTAAATTTCTCGTCCCTTAGCCAAATCATGTGTTCTTTATATGTACATGATCGTATTCAAGTCTAATTTCCAATGCAACTGACCTCATATCAATTTGAGCTCTAAATCTCTGAAATATAAAAAAGAGTAAACATCCCTCTGAAATCTCTATGTTATATTGTCCAAATACTTGTGCAATTGCTCCGAGATCTTCAAGACTCATTACAACTCAATTGAACTTTTTTTTTTTTTTTTTTTTTTTTTTTTACTGAAATTGCCAATAAAAATAGAACTAACATATTTTATTAACGTTCATAATATGTTATAAATTAAAGACGAGGAATAAAAAAATTGGGATTAAAGATTGAAGACCTCCGGATGAATAAAGATTGAAGACCTCCGGATGAATAAAGATTGAAGACCTCCGGATGAATAAAAAATGAAGATCTCCCAAGCTACACCATCATTGAGGACGCCGATGAATGAATTAGAGGGGAATATCATTGTCCCAATATCAAGCTATCAATATTCGCATCAAGTTTTTGCAACTACTTGCATTTTCTTAAGCATTAGAGAGGTGTCACAAGTTATTTTTACATATTTACGACAAAGCTACATCTGCCGCTACCTGCTAGCATGTTCTGCCCTTTTGTAAAAGAGCTTATGTTCTGGGGTGCCAGATTGAGTTAGACTGTGGTGACGAGTGAAGTTTATGGTCACATATACTAGGAAGAATTCCTCTGTGGAGTCTGATTTTGACACTACAATAAAAGATCTTTAGCGTCCAAACAATAAACCCTTTAGCGTCGAAACTTAGATTCGATGCTGAAGGTTCTAACCTTTAGCATCAAATTTAAATTTCGACGCTGAAGGTTAAGTTGTGTTGAAGGTTTATCAAAGATGGATTCACACCATTAATGTAGAAGACAAGAAGATGAAGAAGTCTTCAATGGTGGAATCAAATAAGGTTAAAACCTTTGAGAGATTTTGGCTCAAGAAAAATATGTTTCAACCATTGGGGAAGGTGGCTCAATGTTTGTTTATATAGGTAGGGGAAATGAAAAGGGTTTCCTAGTGTTATTTTGGCTTAAAAACATGTATAAGATAACCTAATTACGCAGGGACGTTCGAACGCACTTCAAATGCAAATCACACGTAAAATTTCTGCCTCGAAAATATTCGAACGCAAGTACGAACGCCACACGAACGCGGATCTCGGACTGGTTTTAGGTGAAACCTAAAACTCTTGTAACTTTCTCGTCCATTAATCATGTGTTCTTTATATGTACACGATCGCATTCAAGTCTACTTTCCATTGCAACTGACCTCATATCAATTTGAGTTCTAAATCTTCTGAAATATGCAAAAGACTAAACATCCCTCTGAAATCTCTATGTCATATTGTCCAAATACTTGTCCAATTGCTCAGATATCTTCAAGACTCATTACACTCAATTGAACTTTTTTTTTTTAACGAAAATTGCCAATAAAAATAGAACTAACATATTTTATTAACGTTCATAATATATTATAAATTAAAGACGAGAGGAATAAAAAAATTGGGATTAAAAAAATTGAAAATTTAGACAATCAAGGGTGAGTGTTGTACCCAAACATCATTGTACTATAATCATTCTAAATATGGAAGGTAACCACATTTGTTGAAAATTTTGAAAAAGATACGTGATAAAATGGAGTAAGCGAGATGGTTGGTCGACAGAAGACTCAAGTCTCATAGAAAAGAGTCGGGGAAAAGCTGAAGTGACCTAAGTTGCGGAGAAGTCTAAGAGACCGAGACTGTGGGAACTAATGGAGAATTCTAATGAGACTGACATCAAGTTTCAAGTCGACATCAATGTCAAATTTTCAAGGAAGCTCAACTTTATTAACAACTTTTCGATGGGATAAGTCTCAGTAGCTGTCTGATCAGTGTATAGGGTTTGTGATCCAAACATGTGTGGAAACGTTATGAGTCCAAAATATGCGGAGATTCTATCATACCAAATAAAACTTGTATTATCCTGGTCATCATGGGTTGTACTCTTTTTCCTTCGTCCGGGTTTTATCCCAATTAGGTTTTATCGGTAATGTGTTAACGTGGTAGACACACGATAACATTAATCTTCTTGAAGATGACAGAAGTAGCGGGAAGTACTTATCAAGCTTCAGCGATGACAACTTTGAAGATGGAGAAATTAAAATAGAAGTGAAGACACAGAGTAAAACAAGTAGATGATTAAAGATTGAAGACCTCCGGATGAATAAAAAATGAAGATCTCCCAAGCTACACCATCATTGAGGACGCCGATGAATGAATTAGAGGGAATATCATGGTCCCAATATCAAGCTACCAATATTCGCATCAAGTTTTTGCAACTACATTCATTTTCACAAGCATTAGAGAGGTGTCACAAGTTATTATTACATATTTACGACAAAGCTACATCTGCCGCTACCTGCTAGCATGTTCTGCCCTTTTGTAAAAGAGCTTATGTTCTGGGGTACCAGATTGAGTTAGACTGTGGTCACGAGTGAAGTTTATGGTCACATATACTGGGAAGAATTCCTCTGTGGAGTCTGATTTTGACACTACAACAAAAAAGATCTTTAGCGTCCATACAATAAACCCTTTAGCGTCGAAATTTAGATTCGACGCTGAAGGTTCTAACCTTTAGCGTCAAATATAAATTTCGACGCTGAAGGTTAAGTAGTGTTGAAGGTTTATCAAAGATGGATTCACACCATTAATGTAGAAGACAAGAAGATGAAGAAGTCTTCAATGGTGGAATCAAATAAGGTTGAAAGCTTTGAGAGATTTTGGCTCAAGAGAAATATGTTTCAACCATTGGGGAAGGTGGCTCAATATTTGTTTATATAGGTAGGGGAAATGAAAAGGGTTTCCTAGTGTCATTTTGGCTTAAAAACGTGTATAAGATAACCTACTTACGCAGGGACGTTCGAACGCACTTCAAATGCAAATCAAATGTAAAATTTCTGCCTCGAAAATGTTCGAACGCAAGTACGAACGCCACACGAACGAGGATCGCGGACTGGTTTTCAGGTGAAACCTAAAACTCTTGTAATCATGTGTTCTTTATATTTACACGATCGCATTCAAGTTTACTTTCTATTGCAACTGACCTCATATCAATTTAAGCTCTAAATATTCTGAAATATGCAAAAGTTTAAACATCCATCTGAAATCTCTATGTCATATTGTCTAAATACTTGTCCAATTGCTCCGAGATCTTCAAGACTCATTACAACTCAATTGATTTTTTTTTTTTTACGGAAATTGCCAATAAAAATAGAACTAACATATTTTATTAACGCTCATAATATGTTATAAATTAAAGACGAGGAATAAAAAAATTGGGATTAAAAAAATTGAAAATTTGGACAACCAATGGTGAGTGTTGTACCCAAACATCATTGTACTATAATCATTCTAAATATGGAAGGTAACCACATTTTTTGAAAATTTTGAAAAAGATTCGTGATAAAATGGAGTAAGCGAGATGGTTGGTCGACAGAAGACTCAAGTCTCATAGAAAAGAGTCGGGGAAAATCTGGAGTGACCTAAGTTGCGGAGAAGTCTAAGAGACCGAGCTTTGGGAACTAATGGAGAATTCTAATGAGACCGACATCAAGTTTCAAATCGACTTCATCAATGTCAAATTTTCAAGGAAGCTCAACTTTATTAACAACTTTTCGATGGGATAAGTCTCAGTAGCTGTCTGATCAGTGTATAGGGTTAGTGATCCAAACATGTGTGGAAACGTTATGAGTCCAAAATGTGCGGAGATGCTATCATACCAAATAAAGCATTTATTATCCTGGTCATCATGGGTTGTACTCTTTTTCCTTCATCCGGGTTTTATCCCAATTGGGTTTTATCGGTAATGTGTTAACGTGGTAGACACACGATAACATTAATAACCTTGAAGATGACAGAAGTAGCGGGAAGTCCTTATCAAGCTTCCGTGATGACAACTTTGAAGATGAAGAAATTAAAATAGAAGTGAAGACATGGAGTAAAACAATTAGATGATTAAAGATTGAAGACCTCCGGATGAATAAAAAATGAAGATCTCCCAAGCTACACCATCATTGAGGACGCCGATGAATGAATTAGAGGGGAATATCATGGTCCAAATATCAAGCTATCAATATTCGCATCAAGTTTTTGCAACTACATGCATTTTCACAAGCATTAGAGAGGTGTCACAAGATATTTTTACATATTTACGACAAAGCAACATCTGCCGCTACCTACTAGCATGTTCTGCCCTTTTGTAAAAGAGCTTATGTTCTGGGGTGCCAGATTGAGTTAGACTGTGGTCACGAGTGAAGTTTATGGTCACATATACTGGGAAGAATTCCTCTGTGGAGTCTGATTTTGACACTATAATAAAAGAGATCTTTAGCGTCCAAACAATAAATCCTTTAGCGTCGAAACTTAGATTCGACGCTGAAGTTTCTAACCTTTAGCGTCAAATTTAAATTTCGACGCTGAAGGTTAAGTTGTGTTGAAGGTTTATCAAAGATGGATTTACACCATTAATGTAGAAGACAAGAAGATGAAGAAGTCTTCAATGGTGGAATCAAATAAGGTTAAAAGCTTTGAGAGATTTTGGCTCAAGAAAAATATGTTTCAACCATTGGGGAAGGTGGCTTAATATTTGTTTAAATAGGTAGGGGAAATGAAAAGGGTATTTTGGCTTAAAAACGTGTATAAGATAACCTACTTACGCAGGGACGTTCGAACGCACTTCAAATGTAAATCAAACACAAAATTTCTGCCTCGAAAATGTTCGAACGCAAGTACGAACGTTACACGAACGCGGATCGCGGACTGGTTTTCAGGTGAAACCTAAAACTCTTATAACTTTCTCGTCCCTTATCCAAACCATGTGTTCTTTATATGTACACGATCGCATTCAAGTCTACTTTCCATTACAACTGACCTATATCAATTTGAGCTCTAAATCTTCTGAATATGCAAAAGAGTGAACATCCCTCTGAAATCTCTATGTCATATTGTCCAAATACTTGTCCAATTGCTCCGAGATCTTCAAGACTCGTTACAACTCAATTGAAATTTTTTTTAACTGAAATTGCCAATAAAAATAGAACTAACATATTTTATTAACGTTCATAATATGTTATAAATTAAAGACGAGGAATAAAAAAATTGGGATTAAAAAAATTGAAAATTTAGACAACCAATGGTGAGTGTTGTACCCAAACATCATTGTACTATAATCATTTTAAATATGGAAGGTAACCAAATTTGTTGAAAATTTTGAAAAAGATTCGTGATAAAATGGAGTAAGCGAGATGGTTGGTCGACAGAAGACTCAAGTCTCATAGAAAAGAGTCGGGGAAAAGCTGAAGTGACCTAAGTTGCGGAGAAGTCTAAGAGACCGAGACTGTGGGAACTAATGTAGAATTCCAATGAGACTGACATCAAGTTTCAAGTCGACATCAATGTCAAATTTTCAAGGAAGCTCAACTTTATTAACAACTTTTCGATGGGATAAGTCTCAGTAGCTGTCTGATCAGTGTATAGAGTTAGTGATATAAACATGTGTTAAAATGTTATGAGTCCAAAATTTACGGAGATGCTATCATACCAAATAAAACTTTTATTATCCTGGTCATCATGGGTTGTAGTCTTTTTCCTTCGTCCGGGTTTTATCCCAATTGGGTTTTATCGATAATGTGTTAACGTGGTAGACACACGATAACATTAATCATCTGTAAGATGACAGAAGTAGCAGGAAGTCCTTATCAAGCTTCAGCGATGACAACTTTGAAGATGGAGAAATTAAAATAGAAGTGAAGACATGGAGTAAAACAAGTAGATGATTAAAGATTGAAGACCTCCAGATGAATAAAAAATGAAGATCTCCCAAGCTACACCATCATTGACGATGCCGATGAATGAATTAAGAGTGAATATCATCGTCCCAATATCAAGCTGTCAATATTCGCATCAAGTTTTTGCAACTACAAGCATTTTCACAAGCATTAGAGAGGTGTCACAAGTTATTTTTACATATTTGCGACAAAGCTACATTTACCGCTACCTGCTAGCATGTTCAACCCTTTTGTAAAAGAGCTTATGTTCTGGGGTGCCAGATTGAGTTAGACTGTGGTCACGAGTGAAGTTTTTGGTCACATATACTGGGATGAATTCCTTTGCGGAGTCTGATTTTGACACTACAACAAAATAGATCTTTAGCGTCCAAACAATAAACCCTTTAGCGTCGAAATTTAGATTCGACGCTGAAGGTTCTAACCTTTAGCGTCAAATTTAAATTTCGACGCTGAAGGTTAAGTTGTGTTGAAGGTTTATCAAAGATGGATTCACACCATTAATGTAGAAGACAAGAAGATGAAGAAGTCTTCAATGGTGGAATCAAATAAGGTTGAAAGCTTTGAGAGATTTTGGCTCAAGGAAAATATGTTTCAACCATTGGGGAAGGTGGCTCAATGTTTGTTTATATAGGTAGTGGAAAGGAAAAGGGTTTCCTAGTGTTATTTTGGCTTTAAAACGTGTATAAGATAACCTATTTACGTAGGGACGTTCCAACGCACTTCAAATGCAACTCAAATGCAAAATTTCTACCTTGAAAATGTTCGAACGCAAGTACGAATGCCAAACGAACACGGATCGCGGACTGATTTTCAGGTGAAACTTAAAACTCTTGTAACTTTCTCTTCCCTTAGCCAAATCATGTGTTCTTTATATGTACACGATCGTATTCAAATCTACTTTCCAATGCAACTGACCTCATATCAATTTGAGCTCTAAATCTTCTGAAATATGCAAAAGAGTAAATATCCCTCTGAAATCACTATGTCATATTGTCCAAATACTTGTCCAATTGCTCCGAGATCTTCAAGATTCATTACAACTCAATTGAAACTTTTTTTTTTTTTACGGAAATTGCCAATAAAAATAGAACTAATATATTTTATTAATGTTCATAATTTGTTATAAATTAAAGACGAGGAATAAAAAAATTGAAAATTTAGACAACCAAGGGTGAGTGTTGTACCCAAACATCATTGTACTACAATCATTCTAAATATAAAAGGTAACCACATTTGTAGAAAATTTTGAATAAGATTCGTGATAAAATGGAGTAAGCGAGGTGGTTGGTCGACAGAAGACTCAAGTCTCATAGAAAAGAGTCGGGGAAAAGCTGAAGTGACCTAAGTTGCAGAGAAGTCTAAGAGACCGAGACTGTGGGAACTAATGGAGAATTCCAATGAGACTGACTTCAAGTTTCAAGTCGAATTCAATGTCAAATTTTCAAGGAAGCTCAACTTTATTAACAACTTTTCGATGGGATAAGTCTCCGTAGCTGTCTGATCAGTGTATAGGGTTAGTGATTCAAACATGTGTTAAAACGTTAAGAGCTCAAAATGTGCGGAGATGCTATCATACCAAATAAAGCTTTTATTATCCAGGTCATCATGGGTTGTAGACTTTTTCCTTCTTCCAGGTTTTATCCCAATTGGGTTTTATCGGTAATGTGTTAACGTGGTAGACACACGATAACATTAATCATCTGGAAGATGACAGAAGTAGCGGGACATTTTTATCAAGTTTCAGCGATGACAACTTTGAAGATGGAGAAATTAAAATAGAAGTGAAGACATGGAGTAAAACAAGTAGATGATTAAAGACTGAAGACCTCCAGATGAATAAAAAATTAAGATCTCCCAAGCTACACCATCATTGAGGACGCCGATGAATGAATTAGGGGGAATATCATGGTCCCAATATCAAGCTGTCAATATTCGCATCAAGTTTTTGCAACTACATGAATTTTCACAAGCATTAGAGAGGTGTCACAAGTTATTTTTACATATTTGCGACAAAGCTACATTTGCCGCTAATTATTAGCATGTTCTGCCCTTTTGTAAAAGAGCTTATGTTCTGGGGTGCCAGATTGAGTTAGACTGTCGTCACGAGTGAAGTTTATGGTCACATATATTGGGAAGAATTCCTCTGTGGAGTCTGATTTTGACACTACAAAAAAGAGATCTTTAGCGTCCAAACAATAAACCTTTTAGCGTCGAAATTTAGATTCGACGCTGAAAGTTCTAACCTTTAGCGTCAAATTTAAATTTCGACGTTGAAGGTTAAGTTGTGTTGAAGGTTTATCAAAGATGGATTCACACCATTAATGTAGAAGACAAGAAGATGAAGAAGTCTTCAATGGTAGAATCAAATAAGGTTGAAAGCTTTTAGAGATTTTGGTTTAAGGAAAATATGTTTCAACCATTGGGGAATGTGGCTCAATGTTTGTTTATATTGGTATGGGAAATGAAAAGGGTTTTCTAGTGTATTTTGGCTTAAACGTGTATAAGATAACCTATTTACGCAGGGACGTTCGAAAGCACTTCAATGCAAATCAAATGCAAAATTTTTGCCTCGAAAATGTTCGAACGCAAGTACGAACGCCACACGAACGCGGATCGTGGACTGGTTTTCAAGTGAAATCTAATACTCTTGTAACTTTCTCGTCCCTTATCCAAATCATGTGTTCTTTATATGTACATGATCGTATTCAAGTCTAGTTTAATATGCAACTGACCTCATATCAATTTGAGCTCTAAATCTTCTGAAATATTCAAAAGAGTAAACATTCCTCTGAAATCTCTATGTCATATTGTCCAAATACTTGTCCAATTGCTCCGAGATCTTCAAGACTCATTACAACTCAATTGAACTTTTTTTTATTATTTTTTTTTTTTTTACGAAAATTGTTAATAAAAATAGAACTAATATATTTTATTAACTTTAATGATATGTTATAAATTAAAGACGAGGAATAAAAAAATTGAAAATTTAGACAACCAATGGTGAGTGTTGTACCCAAACATCATTGCACTATAATCATTCTAAATATGGAAGGTAACCACATTTGTTGAAAATTTTGAAAAAGATTCATGATAAAATGGAGTAAGTAGATGGTTGGTCGACAGAAGACTCAAGTCTCATAGAAAAGAGTCGGGGAAAAGCTGAGTGACCTAAGTTGGGGAGAAGTCTAAGAGACCGAGACTGTGGGAACTAATGGAGAATTCCAATGAGACTGACATCAAGTTTCAAGTCGACTTCAATGTCAAATTTTCAAGGAAGCTCAACTTTATTAACAACTTTTCGATGGGATAAGTCTCAGTAGCTGTCTGATCAGTGTATAGGGTTAGTGATCTAAACATATGTTAAAACGTTATGAGTCCAAAATGTGCGGAGATGCTATCATACCAAATAAAACTTGTATTATCTTGGTCATCATGGGTTGTACTCTTTTTCCTTCGTCCGGGTTTTATCCCAATTGGGTTTTATCGGTAATGTGTTAACGTGGTAGACACACGATAACATTAATCATCTGGAAGATGATAGAAATAGAGGGAAGTCCTTATCAAGCTTCAGTGATGACAACTTTGAAGATGGAGAAATTAAAATAGAAGTGAAGACATGGAGTAAAACAAGTAGATGATTAAAGATTGAAGACCTCCGGATGAATAAAAAATGAAGATCTCCCAAGCTACACCATCATTGAGGACGCCGATTAATGAATTAATCGGGAATATCATGGTCCCAATATCAAGCTATCAATATTCGCATCAAGTTTTTGCAACTACATACATTTTCACAAGCATTAGAGAGGTGTCACAAGTTATTTTTACATATTTGCGACAAAGCTACATTTGCCGTTATCTACTAGCATGTTCTGCCCTTTTGTAAAAGAGCTTATGTTCTGGGGTGCCAAATTGAGTTAGACTGTGGTCACGAGTGAAGTTTATGGTCATATATACTGGGAAGAATTCCTCTGTGGAGTCTGATTTTGACACTACAACAAAAGAGATCTTTAGCGTCCAAACAATAACCCTTTAGCGTCGAAATTTAGATTCGACGCTGAAGGTTCTAACCTTTAGCATCAAATTAATTTTTGACGCTGAAGGTTAAGTTGTGTTGAAGGTTTATCAAAGATAGATTCACACCATTAATTGTAGAAGAAAAGAAGATGAAGAGTCTTCAATGGTGGAATCAAATAAGGTTGAAAGCTTTGAGAGATTTTGGCTCAAGGAAAATATGTTTCAACCATTGGGGAAGGTGGCTCAATGTTTGTTTTTATAGGTAGGGGAAATAAAAAGGGTTTCCTAGTGTTATTTTGGCTTAAAAACGTGTATAAGATAACCTACTTACGCAGGGACGTTCGAAAGCACTTCAAATGCAACTCAAACGCAAAATTTCTGCCTCGAAAATGTTCGAACGCAAGTACGAACGCCTCACGAACGCGGATCGCGGACTGGTTTTCAGATGAAACTTAAAACTCTTGTAACTTTCTCGTCCCTTTTCCAAATCATGTGTTCTTTATATGTACACGATCGTCTTCAAGTCTACTTTCCAATGTAACTGACCTCATATCAATTTGAGCTCTAAATCTTCTGAAATATGCAAAAGGGTAAACATCCCTCTGAAATTGTCCAAATACTTGTCCAATTGCTCTGAGATCTTCAAGACTCATTACAACTCAATTGAACTTGTTTTTTTTTTTTTTTTTAATTTTTACGGAAATTGCCAATAAAAATATAACTAACATATTTTATTAACGTTCATAATATGTTATAAATTAAAGACGAGGAATAAAAAAATTGGGATTAAAAAACTTGAAAATTTAGACAACCAAGGGTGAGTGTTGTACCCAAACATCATTGTACTATAATCATTCTAAATATGAAAGGTAACCACATTTGTTGAAAGTTTTGAAAAACACTTTAAAGAAAATGTTATCACTCTTAAATTTATAATGCTTTAGAAGGCTCAATAAACATAGGTGATAGAACTTAAAAAAAAATAATGCAAATAACGTAATTCGGGAATAATTAAGATTGACAATAATTTATAGATCAATAAATATTGAAAAAATCAATCATATGTTGATTATTATTAAGACAATCAACCGTATCTTGAGTTGTCTTTATTTCCGAATGGCCTCACGGCGTTGTGGGGGTCTTGGTCTTGGAGGAGGCCTTGGCGGCGGCGGCGGCATCAGCGGAGGAGGATGGAAATTTTGGAGGTCGATGAGGAGGAGAATGATAGTCTCTACTATCTATGATGATTTCAGTTTCTTGCCTTCCTGTTTCGGCCATATGGTGGTCACCAGCAGCTGCTTCATGACTCAAGCATGAGTGGAAAATGAGAGTGATCATTAGAAATGAAGCACAAAGGAAATTAAACTTGGTGTCCATTATTTTTGCTTTCTTCTTCATCTACAAGGTAGAACATGATTTGATTTATAGATAGAGAGTAAACTAGCTAGTGATCAACATATAAATATTTAATACAACTAGAAATAATTTTTGTTTTAAAAGGTTGTTGCCCTATCTTTGCAACTAAAATATAACTATAGGTTGCCCTATCATTTTCAATAAGAGAAACATATTTATTATCATAATATGGGTAGTGATGGTAAAAATATTTGGATATGATCTGGATTTGAAAAGATTCAAAAAATTTGGATCTGAAAAATCGTATTCCATAATTAAAAAGTCTAGATCTGGGTGTGAGATTTCCGCATCCACATGGATTCAGCGAATACATATTTTTTCAACAAAAATTTATGAATATAATCTGGATTCAGGTTTAGAATTTTAAAAAATAAATATAAGGCTAAAAATTCTGTTTCGAATATTTGGAGATTCCGTGCATACCCGCAGTATTTTGCCGTTATTAAATATGAGTAACTATTAAGTATCTGTTTGTATGATATTTCTATTGATTAGAATTGTTTTTTTAATACCAATACCTGTTTCCAGTTAAGTTTAGTTGTTGTTGTTTGTATAATGTCTGTGGAGATTAAAAAAAAAAGTGTTTTCTCTCTATTGGGCTAAATACATGTCAATGATTGAATGATGGGGGTTTTGTTGATTAAAAAAAAATATGGGCATGGCTCACATGAATGGAGCAAATGTGGTATTATTGGCAACCTAGTGGCCATGGAAGAAAATTATATGAAATTCATATAATAAATATACAAGTAATGATAATATTTATATAAAAGAAAGATAAAATACAGAATATCGATCACACTTTTGTCAACCCTTTATTCAAGAAGTCATTAATTAGTTGGTCTTATTAGCCATCCTACATAAGCTTCCAAATTTTAAATCTTTTATTTCATCTAGACTACTATAATATCTTGGTTAGAAATTTAATGCCTTGAACATGAAACCAGTTTGTATAGCAAATATGGAGAATAGAGAGTAGTCTCATATTGGAGATAGATATGGAAAATGAAGAGTTTATAAATATTCTTTAAACATTTATATCAAATTGGAAAGCAAGGCTTAAGCTTGAGCTTGAGCTTGAGCTTGAGCTTGGGCTTGCAAGTGTGGTTGACATTATAATTAATTAATATAATATATATTAATTATTCAAATATAGGCCTTGGGCTCTTATGATTCTTCAAGTGTCTTGATGCTTGTAAACGTTTTCTTTTTTTTTTTTGTTTTTTTTTTCTTTTGATTTTGAATCAGAAAGTTGTGTGTAATCAACACAACTATTCTGTTAAAACTGAAAACGTTTGGGGATCAATAACCACTTATTTTTTGTTCTTTATAAATAAATATGGAATAGAAAATACAAATACACAAGAATACAAAATATCTGGTATTGATAGAATTTTCCATATACCAACTTATTGATCCTTGAAAACGAAAAGAAAAAGCATCTAGTAGATTCGCAAGGGGTCGAAATATCCAGTGCAGATTTTCAACTTGCAGATTGTTGTATCATGGTGGCAGACGTCCAACGAACTACAAGCACAAGAGTAGAGGCAAATTTCTGCTATAGGACATAGCCTCATACGCTAGCCTCAATCTTTAAAAGTTAGTGTGTCTATTGATTTTAGTTACTTGAATTGTAAGTTTTGATTCTGATTTGTTTGTTGATGATTTTATTACTTGCATTGTAATTTTCAATTTCGAATTGGTTGTTGAAATTATCTAAATATATATATATATATATATATATATATAATACATAATTACTACATTCACTGATTGTTCTTCAATAATCTATATAATAAATTATGGAACCGTATGCGAATATTGTGAAGCCTTATGTTGAGAAACCAGACAAGTTCAAAGGATTGGACTTCAAACGATGGCCACAGAAAATATTATTTTATCTAACAACATTGAACCTTGCACATGTCATCAAGGAAGAATGCCATGTGGAAGAGGGAGATAATATTCCTACAGAAAAACTCAATGCAATTGATGCATGGAAACACAATAAATTTTTATGTAGGAATTATTTTCTGAACAGCCTTGATGATTCTTTGTATGATGTTTACAGATCTTATAAGACTGCCAAAGATCTATGGGAATCCCTGGAGAATAAATATTATATCGAAGATGCTGGATTAAAGAAGTTCATTGTTGGGAAATTTCTAAAGTACCAAATGGTGGATTCAAAGACTATTGTCAACCAAGACGAAGAATTACAGATTCTTCTCCATGAACTTGCAGCCAAAGGCACGGTTCTACCAGTGTAATTTGCTATCGGATATGTGATAGAAAAATTACCTCAATCTTGGAATGCTTTCAAGATACATTTGAAGATAAAAAGACTGATATGTCAATGGAGGATCTGGTTCTCAAACTAAGGGTGCAAGAAGATCACCGCAAGAGTGAAGGACTGAATGTTTCAGAATTTGAAGCCAAAGTAAACATTATAGAGAGTGGAGGGGTGCCTAAGCCTCAACCTCAAAACCAGAAGAATAAATGGAACAATAAAGGGAAAGATAAAACTCAGAAAGTTCTTGCTGCAAAAGGGAAGAATTTCATGGGAATTAAAGGTGCTTGTTGGGTATGTGGAAAAATTGGACATAGAGCACTAGACTGCCGCCACAAGGAAGGAAATCCTAGTCCAAATACTAATAACAGCAACAAACAAGCAAATATTATTGAATAAGAATTTATTGGTGTTGTTGTTTCTGAAGTCAATTTATTGACTGATAGTAAAGATTGGTAGATGGATACTGGTGCAACAAGACATATATGTGGAAACATGGATATGTTTCTCACCTACACTCCTAACAATGTCGATGAAAAATTATATATGGGTAATGCAACTGTTGCAACTGTTGTTGGGAAATGGAAAATGGTTCTCAAATTCATTTTCTGGAAAGAACTCGCTCTTATGGATGTACTACATGTCCCTAAAATTACTAAGAATCTTGTTTCTGGTTCTGTTTTAATCAATAAGGATTTTAAACTTGTATTTTAATCTGAAAAATTTTCTCTCATTAAGAGGGAACATTTATAGGAAATGGCTACCTCTTTGAAGGACTCTTCAAACTCAATGTAATTGCTGATGCTACTATTAAAAAAATAAATAAGGCTTCTATTTACTTGCTTGAATCTTCTATATTATGACATGCTAGACTAGGTAACATAAGCTTTAAATGTATACATAGAATGGTTAACCTTGGTTTGCTGTCTAATTGTACAAAAGATAATATGCATAAATGTGAAACATGTGTTGAATCAAAGTTTGCTAATAAGACCTATAAATCTGTGATTAAAAGATCTAATGAATTATTAGAATTAATTCATACAGATTTGGGTGATTTTAAATCAATACCAAGTCGTGGTGGAAAGAATTACTACATCAGATATTGTTCTGTATATTTGATACATAGCAAAAATGAATCTTTGAATATTTTTAAGACATATAAAGCTGAGGTGGAAAATTAGTTAGATAAGAAAATCAAGATTTACGATCTGATAGAGGCGGAGAATATGAATCTAATGCCTTCGCAGAATTTTATACTTCTAATGGAATAATTCATCAAACAACAACACCCTACACTTCTCAACAGAATGGGTGGCTGAATGGAAAAATAAAACCTTAAACAATATGATGAATTCCATGCTCAACAGTTTTGGTTTATCACATAATATGTGGGGTGAAGCCATACTTACGGCTAATACCATCTTAAACATAATTCCATCAAAGAAGAGTGATCAATCTCCATATGAAAAATGGAAGAAAAGGCTACTGACATATAAAATCTTGAAAGTGTGGGGTTGCCTAACAAAGGTTCAAGTTCTCTTGCCTAACATAGATAAACTTGGACCTAAAACTATTAATTATGTGTTTATTGGATATGCTAAAAATAGTGCAACATACCAATTTCTAGTAATTAAATATGGAATTTTGGATATCCAAGTAAATACCATTATTGAGTTTAATAATGCTCAAATGGTTTGAGCATATATTTTCTTATAAGGATAGACTTAATAAAAATAAACGTAAAAAGCTTGAATTTAGTCAAGAGAATATAGTTGATGTTGCCTCTTCATCTGGTGTTCAAGACAAGATTTTGGAACCAAATAAATCAACATCAACTCTGCAAGAGAAGGATTTAGAACCTAGAAGAGGAAAAAGAATTAAGGTAGCAAGAGATTATGAACCTATTTTCTTAACATTTCTCACTGAAGCTGAACTCAAATATATCAAGAGGCCATAACTTCGTCTGAATTTATTTATTGGAAAAAAAAGCAATAAATAATGAAGTAGAATCTATTCTACAAAACCATAAATATGAGTTAGTAGACTTACCATTTGATTGCAATTTGATTGGTTACAAATGGATTTTCAAAAATAAATTCAAACCTGATGGTATAATTGATAAATACAAAGCTCGTTTGGTAGCTAAAAGATACCGTCAAAAATAAAGACTTGATTTTTTTGACATATACTCATCAGTAACCAGAATAACATCCATAAGGATGTTAATTGTGATTGCAACAATTTATAATTTTGAAATATATCAAATGGATGTAAAAGCAATCTTGAATGGTGATTTAGATGAAGAATTTTTATGGAACAACTTGAAGGGTTTGTAGTAAAAAGGATAAGAGAAAAATATATGTAAACTTGTGAAGTCACTTTATGTACTTAAACAAGAACCCAAACAATGGCATGAGAAATTCGATCATACAATGTTATCACATTGAATTCAGATAAATGAATGTGATAAATGTGTTTACATCAAGACAATTAATAATGATTCATATGTCATTATATGCTCATATATTGATGATATGCTCATCATGGGACCAAATCTAAATTTCATAAACTATACAAACAAAATATTTAATTTGACATTTGATATGAAAGACATGGGAAAAATTGATGTTATCTTAGGAATTCGAATTCAAAAAAGTAGTATTGATTTTATTCTCAGCCAATCACACTATGTTGAAGCAATTCTTCGGGAATTTAGATATTTTGATAGTAGTCCGTCTAAAACTCTTTTTGATCCTAAGAGTAAGTTAAAAAAAAATATTAGGGATAGTGTGTCACAACTAGATTGACAAGATATACTAGTAATCATTCAAAGGATAATTGTGATGCTTTAGTTAGAGTATTAAGATACCTAAAATACACAATGAAGTATGAATTCCATTATACAAAATATCCACAAGTTTTGGAAGGATATAATGACGCTAATTGGATTTCAAATGATACGGAAAAAGCAACGAGTGGATATGTGTTTACACTTGGAGGCGATGCATTATCTTGAAAATTAAAAAAACAAACGTGTATAGTGTTGGCGACTTGGTCGCATAAATGGATTTTGATGACGTCAACATGAAATAAGTCTTCGACGTATGAACACGAAGCAATACAAAAAGTGTCGAAGCATATGGGGTGAAGAGCGAGAATGTGAAGACTAGAGGTAAAACGAAGAAAATGATTAAGAGCTTAATATAATTATAAGTGAGTTTATTCAAATGTTTCAAAGCTCTTAGTAATCATACATTTTGCATCACTTGCATTTAAAATGGCTTAGAATGCTAAAAGAATCATTTGCATTTTATTTGCACCAAAATGAACTTCTTGCACAAGTGCATCGGTAAATGATCTTCTAAAAACTATCAAATGGTTTAATTAAACTTCAAATGATATACCATTAGATATATATGTGTCTCTAGTTTGCTACGGTTCAAACGAAACACAATTCCGATGTATATAACTTTTTCTAGAGCCATTTTACTACAACATGTTCAGATATGCGTTTTCTGCATACATGTCACATTAGAAACATTTCATAAAATTAATCTTAATGTTTTTGGAGTTGAATTTTTTACAGAATCTAGATTTATGTGTCTAGTTTATGTAGAAATTTAAGGATCATGATTTGGAATTTTCTAGAGAAAGTTATAGCCGTTAGGAGCCGTTACAAACCTAGACAGGCATGCCGGTCTCCTCGCCGGTTTGCTCGCCGGTTTCGCTGTAAGTTGGGGAATACTTTACATTTTATTATAAATAGGACCCCAACTCATTTTCCCCATGCAAGAAACCTAGAGAGACTTGAAAAACAACCTTCATACACATTCTCTAAGGCAAATAAAGAGTGTCATACACCTTCATATTCATAAACACTCATCCAAGCTCATACACTACATCTTCCATACATTTAGAAGTGAGCTTAGAACACTTGGATTTGCTCTCACACAATCTTCTTATTATTTGTGAGTGCCCAAGTGTGATTTTAATTCTTTCATATCAAAACACTTGAAATTTGTGAAATCCCATTGTTTGGGTAATTTGTAAAGGTTTGTGAGTGAGTCTACGAAGAAAACTCAAGTTGTAAAGGTTGTGAGTGCAGCTACGTATAAAACTCAAAAGTGTAAAAGGTTCGGAGTGCGCCTTGGTGAAAAACTCTTGGTTACGAGTCAACCACGGAAAACTCGATTCTAGTGGAAATCTTCAAGCGAGGCTTGAGGGAGTGGACGTAGGCACGGTTTTCCGAACCACTATATATCGCGGTGTCGTATTTCTCTTTCCCTATACTTTTATTTATAGCAAGTTTATTTATGCTTATATATATTGAATAGAAAACTTGCATATATGCTATTAATTGGAATAGAGAAAATTTCCTAAAGTCCCCACTTGGTAATAAGAGTTAAAAATCGGTAAAGATTTTTTATTTATGCATTTATAGCGATAACCCAATTCACCCCCCTCTTGGGTATAGAGATTATTTGTCGCTATTACTTGTAGGGAATTTCATATAGTGTTAGGGTTGGTTTTCTAAGCGTCAATTTTATTATGTATTTCATTGTTAATACTTATTTAACATTTTATTATGAATAAAATGAACAGTTTCTTTTATATAACTTATTCTTTGATACGGTAAAGACGTAACCAACCTTATAATGATTAGTTATGATACTGTTGCAAAAGCGTCACAACTGATATTGAGTTGTATCATGACGTTGTCATTCTTAGACTGTTTCCGGTCAAGGTTTACACTACTTGGTCAGTAAAGTAAATCCATTAAGACTGGTACATGTCGTATATTGAAATCTTGGATTCCGATGATTTCTAAGTGAACCATGAGTCTTGCAGACTCGTATAGAAGTATAGGTGTTTATAGCATATAAACACTGAATGAATCGCCGAAGATTCTTAATGGATGGTACACCAACGTCAATAAGAATCTTCTCGGGTTGAGTGAGCATAGTGATTCTTTGACGTGAGATACCACTGTTGATACTGAGTTATCCTCCACACTTAGATGGTAGTCTCGTCAACGATCTATTTAGATCAGACCTCTGTCTGTTCGTTGGGTGTGGACCGATGCTCAGGATATCTTATGTGTATTAAGAAAGGATTCGTCAACTCTGTGTACAGAGCATAAGTATTCAATATGCAATTAGCAATCTGTTAAATCTATGTGCCCATGATATACTGTAGAAATTATTTCTAAGTGTTTTTTGAGAGATTGCTAATAGAAAAGTCGACATGATTATACGTATGCAATGACCTCGACCTGTATAATTCAGAGAGTTTATCCGTGTTTGTCATAATTTACGGGTGGGTGACTTATAGACACGAAATTTGATTTCGTGATGGATATGCCTGAATTTAGAGAGCTTCACTAATGAAATATACTCGTATAGTACTAGGGCAACTGTTAAGAATAATACTGATTATTTATAACTCGTTTAACGATCAAACGAAAAATACATGCTATTGGGACCTAACGGTCATTTCTAAATCAATGTGTATTTATATTTAATACTTGATTTTTTTAAATACACATTAATAAAATATCAAATTGTAATATTTGAAATATATCATTAATATATTCATTTGAGATTTAAGATATTTATATTTTTAATTATTTGTTTCATTATTAAATAATTAAATTAATTAATACATTAAATATATTTTGTAATGATTTTAACTTTATTAAAGTTGGAAATGGCATGGTTTACTTATTAAAGTAAACCGTATGCCAATTAAAATCAAACAAAATTAAAATATTTGATATTTATTTTTTGGTGAGATTTTCGGCCAAAATGAAAATGGTATATAAAAATTATTTTGATTCATTTTTCACACTTACACAAGCTAAAACAAAAATTACAAAAGAGAGTTGAGAGCTTTTGAAGGAAAAACCAAAGAGAAAAAAGTTTAAGTTTGGAAATTTATAAGTATTACTCCTTTTTCTTTAAAATAGAAATTTTTTTCTATTAATCTTATCTTCAATTGTGTTGCTAAGATTGATCTCTCTACTATTAAGTTTGTAATTGAATTTGTTGAAGCTTGTTTGAGGATGTTAAGCATGTATGATTAATTTATTTGCTTATTATTGTAATTAAGCTTAATAAATTAATTAGAAAATTAAAGTTGTCATTCTAGAGTTAATTAACCATTCATAATTAACCTATAATCATTCTTGATTAATTTCATGATGGTGAGACTTGATTGGTGTGTTAATTGGAAGATTAAAGTGTTGAATTTTCTTAATTTAATATAAATTGTGAAATTTGAGAGGGTTTTTAACCTAATCAAATTTTATATATTTTCATATATATGATATAATTTGATGTATATTTGATGTATGTCAAATTTGGGATTAATTGGATTTGATTTTGATGTGTTTTGAACAAATTAGGCTAAATTACAATCAATAAAAAAATGGGATGTTTTCGTAATTCTGGAAAAATCTGGACATTTTCGGAATTCTGGAAAAGTTTTTGATTTATGTTGCAAATTGTATAAATTATTTTTGGGATTGATTTGGAATAAGTTAAATATGTATTTGACATTTTAATAACCAAAATAATTAATTTGATAAACTTGGGGGTGATTTGGTAATTAAAAGAAATATGATTTCTTGGGTTAAAATTTCAGGTTTTAAGTATTGTATAATTAAATAAATAAGTTTATTTAATTGTTTCAAAAAAAAATTTTGAAATTGGAAAAATCATTTTTCCGCGTTCCGCTGCACTAACCCTGTAATTCCTTATAAAATCCCAACAAAAATGGTATCAGAGCGAGTCTGATTCTGGATACTCGATATATGATTATGCCTTTAAAATTCAATGTTGACTTTAATACATTCATATATTTATTTAATTTGATTAAATAAATCAAAAATATCTTTGCGGAAAATCCCTATTTAAAATAAGGTTTTAATTTAATATGTATTTGATGCATATTAATTGGTCCGTCTTGTCAATACCGCTTATTGATAAATTTTCTGCGACTATATCCGAGAACGTGCCAAAGCTGTGAGGATATGGCCGGTAGAAATTTATCTGTTCCGGATATATTTGATATTGGGTGAATTCAAGCGAAAGTGGAATCCTGAACGTGCCAAAGCTGTCAGGGTTTCGCAAGTATCTTGAATTCATCATTGACAAGTGTAACCTTGGTATGCCTCATTGTGAACGTGCCAAAGCTGTCACAATGAGAAACGATCAGGACCGAAAATCTAAGAGTCACTATTGAGTGATTGACAATGAGTTGTCTACCTAAATGAATATACGTAGGTGAGGATATGCCAAAGCTGTGAGCTAAAATATATTCATGGAGTCCACCTTTCACTATTATGTTATGATTTGATTATCACATGTTTTGTATTCTATTTGGGGATAACAGTATTACATGAAATAGTGAGAAAGGCATTTTTAGATTAAAATCCATGATCTAGTTATTGTTTTATGATATAATTTGAAACTGTTATTATCTTATTATCTGCTTATCGTTGATTCACTGTCTATTTGATAGATTTGCGATGGCGTCACCTCCAACCAATCTTTTTGCTCATATTCTTGATACGAACAAGCTAAAAGGCGCAGAAAACTTTGCGGATTGGGATATGGACTTGAGGATTGTCCTTAATTCCGAGAAGTTGGGGTATATTTTGGAAGGTTCATTACCGCTTGCTATATCACCAGATGCATCTCTTGAGTAACATGAGACTTTCCAACGATGGAAAGATGATTATTTAAGGGTTAAATCATTTATCCTAAGTTCTCTTTCTTCTAAGCTTAAGAAGACTTACTTTGAGATGCACGATGTGTATAGTATGATGACACAACTTCGTGAATCGTTCATGAACCAGGAATAAGTTGTGGTTCATAGAGTTTCGATGGAACTATTCCATTCTAAACTTGATGAGGGGCAGGCTGTGAGCCCGCATGTGCTCACTTGATAGATTTGTTTGAGCAGTTGAGGCGCCAAAATTTCCCTATCAATGAAACTCTCGGGTGTAGTGTCATTCTCGATTTGCTCCCAGAGTCATATTGCCATTTCGTTATGTATTTCAACATGAATGGGATTTGATTGTTCTTACTGTGAGTTGCATAGGATGCTTCTCACAGTAGAGGAAGATTTGAAAAGGGGAGTTCCGACTCGCCTTCTGAAACCCACTTCACTTTCAGCTTCTTCCCAATCCAAGTCGAAGGGGAAGAATACAAAAGGAAAGAAGAATAAGGGTTTCAATATTCCTGCAAGGTAAGATGACGAAGCCTAAGAGAGCATCTGAAGACAAGTGCCACCACTGGTAGAAAGTCGGGCACTGAAAACGCAACTGTTCGAACTATCTCGCATAAATCAGGAAGGAAAGAGCATCGACATTAGGTACTTGTATTTTTCCTATTATCGATATCTCATTGGCTTGGGAATCTATGACAACTAATTGGATTTTGGATTTTGCTTGTCCTATTCACATTTACAATACATTCCAGGTGCTGATGGGAAATAGACGACTGAAACTGGGGAGATGCAGTTGCGATTCGAGAGTGGCGACTCTCTGGGTGTAGTTGTAGTAGGCATATGCGAAATTCCCTTACCCAGTGGGAGATTTTTGTTAAATGACTGCTAATTTGTACTTGGATGTGTGGCGAATATTATGTCCCTTTTTGTATTAGATACTGAAGGTTATAATGTAAATATTAAGAATCTTTATTTGTATTTATATGATAGTTATAATATTCAGATCCTTTGTTGTCCAAACGAGCATGGTCATTACATATTGCGTACCTCACAAGATATCTTTAATACTGGAATAAATAAAAGTAAACAACTGATATAAATAATACTGAACTTTGGCATATGCGGTTAGGTCATATAGACGTGAAACGCCTAACCCAATTGGTTAAGAATGTTTTGATATATGATCTCACCATTGAACCTTATCCAACTTACGAATCTTGTATTCAGGGTAAAACGACCAAAGCCCCATTTTCAGGTGTTGGACACCGAGCCACTAACTTATTGGAACTCGTATATTCTTATGTATGTGGTCCTTTAAGTCAAACTGCTCACAATGGTTTTTCTTACTTCATCACATTTACCGACGATCTGTCACAGTACGGTTATGTCTATTTGATGAGACATAAATCGAAAACCTTTGAAAAGTTCAAAGAATTCCGAAATGAAGTTGAAAAACAAACTGGTCAATATATTAAATGCCTTCGATCTGATCGAGGCGGTGAATATATGAGTGCAGAGTTCACTGATTATTTAAAGGAGAATGGGATTCTCGCTCAATATATTCCTCCCATTACTCCGCATCATAATGGAGTGTCAGAGAGGAGAAATTAGACTTTATTGGATATGGTCTGATAGATGTTGAGTTATACAGATTTACCCTATTATTTATGGGGTTATGCTCTTTTAATTGCAGCACATCTTTTGAACAAGATTCCTTCTAAGGCTATTCGTGCGACTCCATATGAGATATGGACCGATAGGAAACCGAATCTTAGTTATATTAAGATTTGGGGGTGTCTTGCTTATGTTAGGATGGCTCAGCAAAATAATTTTTTGCCTCGAGGGCATAAGTTTAGGGTTGTTGGATATCCTTCAAATACGAAATGATATTTGTTCTATGCTTCCGAGCATCGAAATGTGTTCGTAGCTCTCTTTGTAAAATTTCTAGAAATAGAATTTTTGGCCGAAGGTGGTGATCATAAACAAGTTGAACTTGATGAAGTACAATCTGGAACCAACGAACTAATAAAGGAACCTATAGTTCAAGAAGATGAAGAACCTTCAACACACACGCTCCGTAAGTCATAAAGGGTATCTAGACCTCCTGAATACTTGTATTTGATATAAGAAAATAGTCTCGATGTTCTCTTAGTTGAAGAGACTGGCCCTTTTACCTATAGAGAATCGATGTTGGACATCAATTCCATGAAGTGGCAAGACGCCATGAATTCGAGATGGACTCAATGCATGAGAATCAAGTTTGGAACTTGGTTCTGCTTCTCGAATGAATTGTTCCTATCAGTTGTAAATGGATTTATAAGAGAAAAAGAGGGCTCGACGAAAAGGTTGAAACCTTTAAGGCCCGGCGAGTAGCTAAAGGTTACTCACAGCGACCCGGTGTCGACTACGATGAAATTTTTTCGCCAGTTGTAATGCTAAAATCCACCATGATTTTATTGTCAATTACCGCATATCATGATTATGAGATTTGGCAAACGGATTTCAAAACGACTTTTCTAAATGGATTTTTTGATGAAGAAATCTATATAAAACAGCCAGTGGATTTTGCATCTAACGAGAACTCGGGCATGATATGCAAGCTGAAGAAGTCCATTTATGGACTTATACAAGCTTCATGAAGTTGGAATATTCAATTCGACGAGATAATCAAATTGCTTGGTTTTCTCAAGAATTCAGAAGAATCTTTTGTGTATCAGAAGGCCAGTGGGAGTATGCTGGTATTTTTAATTCTCTATGTTGATGACATCCTTATAATTGGGAATGATATAGGGATGATGCAAGGCGTCAAAGATTACCTTTGTAAGAATTTCTCCATGAAGGACCTAGATGAAGCTTCTTATGTCTTAAGAATAAAACTCTATACAGATAGAGAAATGAAGCTTATTGGGTAATCCCAATCAACGTACATAGATAAGATCTTAGAACATTATAATTTTGGTAATTGTAAGACAACAAACATACCGTTCAAGCATGGCTTACATCTTTCGAAGAAGATGTGTCCGCAAACAGAAGATAAAAAGATTAGAATGTCTAATCAGCCTAATACTTCATGTTTGGGAAGATCATGTATGTCATGTTATGTTTTAGGCCTGATATCAGCTTCGCAGTTAGTGTGACGAGCAGATATCAGTCTAATCCAGAAAATGACCATTAGATGGCCATTAAATATATCCTCAAGTATCTTAAAGGTACTAAGGATACATTTATAATCTATGAAGGAAACGAACTGTAAGTTAATGGGAATACAGATTCCGATTTCCAATCGGATCCTGATGATAGAATGTCTACATCAGGATACGTATTTTAACGATGGTATAGTTTGTTGGAAGAGTTTCAAACAGGGGTCGACAGCTAATTCCACCACATAGGGGAATATATTGCAGCTTATGGAACTGCAAAAGAAGCTGTATAAGTTAGGAACTTTATCACAGAATTGGGAGTAGTTCCAAGTATCGAGAATCTGATATACTGTTATAATATTGGACCTATTACACAAGCAAAAGAACCAAGGGCGCATAAGAAGTTGAAGCATGAGGAACGAAAGTACCACAGCATTCGAAAGATTGTGTCGCAATTGGACATTATCGTGTGCAAGGTACTGAGTGAAGATAATATAGCAGACCCGCTTACGAAGGCCATACCTTCGAAGTTATTTTATAAATATGTGGAGTCGATGGGTATTAGATACAATTGATATTGGCACTAGAGCAAGTGGGAGATTTTGTTAGGGTTGGTGCTCTCAGCCCCAATTTTATTATGTATTTCCTTGTTAATACTTATGTAACATTTTATTATGAATAAAATGAACAGTTTCTTTTAAATAACTTCTTCTTTGATATAGTAAAGACGTAACCGACCTTAGAATGATTAGTTATGATACTGTTGCAAAAACGTCGCAACTGAAATTGAATTGTATCATGATGTTGTCATTCTTAGACTGTTACTGGTCAAGTATTACACTACTTGGTCAGTAAAGTAAACCTGTTGAGACTGGTACATTTCGTATATTGGAATCTTGGATTGCGATGGTTTCTCAGTGAACCATGAGTCTTGGAAACTCGTATAGTCGTGTAGGAGTTTATAGCGAATAAATATTAAACGACTTACCGAAGATTCTTAATGGATGGTACACCAATGTCATTAAGAATCTTCTCGGGTTGAGTGAGCATAATGATTCTTGACTTGAGATACCACTCTGGATATATGAGTTATCCTCCACACTTAGATGACAGTCATGTCACCGATCTATTTAGATCAGACCTTCGCCTGTTCGTTGGGTGTGGACTGATGCTCAGGATATCCTGTGTGTATCAAGAAAGGATTTGTCAACTATGTGTACAAAGCATAGGTATTCAATATGCAATTAGCAATCTGTTAAATCCATGGGTTCGTGGTACACTGTAAAAAATTAGTTCTAAGTATTTTTTGAGAGATTGCTAATAGAAAAGTTGACGTGATTATATCTATAGAGATTTGACGTTTGTATCTATATCTCTGGATTAATCCGGATACCTATGATGGAGGGATTTTACGTATGCAGTGACCTCGACCTGTATGATTCAAAGAGTTTATCTATGTTCGTCATAATTTATGGGTTGGTGAATTATGTACAAGAAATTTGATTTCTTGACGGATATGCCTGAATTTAGAGAACCTCACTAATGAAATATACTCATACAGCACTAGGGCAACTGTTATGAATAATACTGATTATTTATAACTCGTTTAACGGTTAAACGAAAAATACATGCAATCGGGACCTAACGGTCATTTCCAAATCAATGTGTATTTATATCTAATGCTTGATTTTATTAAATACACATGAATAAAATATCAAATTGTGATATTTGACATATATCATTAATATATGTATTTGATATATTTATTATAAATATAATACATATATTTAAGATATTTATATTAAAAAGTTTCGACGCAAATTACTCTTAGCATCCAATTTTTTGTGTTGGATGTGAGTATTCCAATTGGATTTCTGTGCTAACCGATTGAGACAATGTTATTCTGGGTTGTTTTATCCTACGGGGCCGATTACTGCTAGCACAACTTCCTGGAAAGAGCCGCGAAATGTCTTAAAGAGAGCGACCTAGTCCGTGACTCAACCTAGTTCCATTTTAATTTCCTGGTGAATGGTAATATTATATGCAACTTGCAATATGTTCTACATTTTCGAGGATCAAAAATACAAACAATCAATTTATAAGAATCTGTCTAAAGGTTTGATTGAGTGGTTTCAAGTAATTTTATTTGTTTATCCACCCGAATTTGAATCCTGAAAGAGATAGGAGATAAAAAAATTATTTTGAATTGTTCATATATTTTCTTAACTTAAAAAAAAAATACATGTGCAAAAATCCAACATTCACTAGTTAGCACCAAAATACAAACAACTAATTTGCAAGAATCCAGTCCAATATATGGTTCGATTGAGTGGTTTCTAAGTAGTTTTATTTAGCTGGCCACATGAGTTTGAATCATGGAAGAGATACGAGATAAGAAATTATTTTGAAATTTGCATACATTTTCTTAACTTTGACAAAAAAAATACATGGGCAAGAATTGGCTTCAATTTGGTATTGTTGATGATTTTGAAGCTCAAGTGATTTCATACCATAATTGATCAGTGAAAATTTTATAATATTTTTATTATTTTAAGTAGACATATTTAAAATTATATTTATCAAACCATAATATTATGTGCACGTTGAGTGACGGTATCATTTGTTATATGAGCAATGATATTCAAACTCACAGTTATCCTTAAAGCTATCACAACTCTCTTACTGTAGCTAGAGTGAGAGAGTTGGGATAACTTTAGGGATGAGTGTGAGTATGTTTAGATTTTTTTTTTTGTTATATACTTTGATTGCACGATTTTTCTCCCCACACGTCAATAATCCACAATGGTTAAACTAATTACTTTTTTTGGTAATCGGGGTGTCTGAGTCATCATACATGCACCTCTTCTAATCCTCGAGACATGTTCATGTGCCCTTAGAAATTTTCCAGCAGATTAGGGTAAGTCGTTGATTTTTTACGCTATGAGACATGACCATAAGGAAATACATCTAGTGGGATTCAAACCTTGAACCTGAAAGCGAGCAAACCACTCAAGATCAAGACCTTTATCACTAAAGAAAAACAAATTGTAAGTTAACACTAAACTCTCACATTAAACGCGACCTGTTAAACTAATTTTTTTTTGTGGACTAAAAGTGTACTGTGATGTATTTAGGCTATAATAAAATTTATTTTCCTTGTTGTTGACTGGTGATTTTAGTTCCAGGGAAAATTTTGGGAGAATGCTCCCAGAACAATCCTCATACAATCGTGAATTTGTTTGGTTATGGGGGCTAAAAGCAAACTTAGAAGGAGAAAAAAACTAACATAAAGTCCACAGAGGATTTACGTGGTTCAGCAGGATAGATCCAGCATACGTTCACGGGAACAAAGTGAAATACTGATTTTATAACTGAACAGAGCTCGGCAGACCTCTTTTAAAGGGTGGTCCAATATTACTGAGTTGTTTTCTTTGTGGGTTTACAAATAATGCTTGAGTGAGATTTTCTAACCCTTACAAATGAGATTACCCTACCTTTATATACTATGGAAAAACGACACTATTCTCATATCTTTATGACGTCAACCACGCAGATTTCGTACTGATTGATGGAATCGATAACCTCAGAATATTCGTCCTCCCAAAAGAAGAAATTCCCTCGCTGTCATTGCCGAGTTGTTCGAAATACTTGGTCACAAAAATTACCATCAACATCTGCCCCCTAGTTCTCGGTTTCAACGAGTGTGTGAGTCGATACTGGGAACTATGAATTCAGGGGAATTCTAATCAACCAGGTGGTGATTACCTCTAGGAGCCATAAAAAAACTGCCTCGTCTATAAATCAGGTCATTGATGAGCGAAAAATATATCAATATTTACCATTTATTTTACCTAATATTTTGTTTAGTTTCTCGAGTTTGATTAACGTTTTGATGTGTTTTATGTGTTTTGCAGATAAATAAAGTATTGAGATTGAATGGAATCAACTCGGGGCTAAAACGATGAAAATCGGAGGAAAAGGTCAAAAACAAAAATTTATTATACGCGCCACGAAGTGTAGTCCTAAATTCCAATTTTGCGCATGTTTTGTATTTTGGCCATAACTTTTTCATCCGATTTAGCTGATTCAAGTTGCAGATTGAAGAAAACTCGAATATCTACAACTTTGAAAGTCAAAATAATTTCGAATTCGGAAGTTTCCATTGCCGAAATTGATGAACAATCCAGTGTATTTTGTGTAACTACTATAGTCATTTTCAAAATATAAAATAAAATTAATAAAATAAAAAAATAAAAATTGTCAAACTTCCACCAAACATGCTTGCATGTTTGGTGCCATGTTTGGTGCCATGTTTGATGCCATGTTTGGTGCCATGTTTGGTGCCATGTCTGGTGGAGCAATTGGTGGAGCAATCGGTAGAGAATTTGGTGAAAGCCTTTATATTTTCCTATAAATATCAAGCCATTTCATTTGTAATTCTCATGCTTTACTTAGGTTTTTGTAAGGAATTTAAGGATTGCATCTTGTGTGTTTATTTTTAGTAATTTAATTTATGCATTTTTATTTTCGGTAATAGTAGTAGTTTCTTCTCTTTTCTTTTCTTTTATGTTTTCTAGTTAGATTTCTGCTGGGGGAAGGGTGAAGCTTTTATTATTTTAGTTTAGATCAATCTCCCTTAATTATAATATAGAAATTATAATTTAACATAAAATGATTACCGCCTTAATAGCTGGTTTTATTTATTTGACATAATGTGACACCGCCTATATAGCAGGTCTTTAGGTGACAGATAATTACCGCCTATATGGCTGGTTTGTGGATACACATTTATAAGAGAATCAATTTATCTTTTTTAATAATATTGTGTGGAGTCACAACCCTAGATCTTTGAGTCTTTTGTTATTTTCCTTAGTATTTTCTTTTGTTTATTTTAATTAAGGAAAACCTCATTCAACCAACCAATCAAACAATCATTCTATTCTCCCTCAATTAGATACATATAAATAAATAATATCAATAATTAATAACAATAGTAGGAATTAAGTCCTCGTGGGATCGATATTTTTATACTACTTGAACGATACGTGCGCTTGCGTTATACGCGTGTGAATGCACCGGTCAAGTTTTTGGCGCCGTTGCCAGGGACTTATTTTTATTGAGTTATTAATTTTGAATCTATCAAATTTACTTGTATCTAATTTTCTTTATGTTTACTTGCAATTTTTATTTCTTTCTTTTATTTTTCAGGCGGTTGAAATGGAACACTATTGGGAGATAGAAAGATTACGAGCTTTACTAGAAGAAGATACACCCCAAATCTGGGAGCAACAGTCCGGTTTTCTGTAGCCTATTGTCCAGCCTAATAACTATCACTGGATGCCAGAACTAAGTAATACTACATTTTATTATCAGAACGAAATAGAGAGATGTGTGATATATGATGGTAACCACCCGAGCGATCAATACATATACTTTTTAGAGTGGCAGAATTATCAGAATTATTCAAGGTACGAAGAATCATCACATTTTCCATTTTAACCACCATTTACCTATGATCTTCATCAAGAACCAGAACCATCAGAGGAAGAACAATTGGTTGACATGCTTAAAGATTGGAATAAGAAACGAAATGAAGAGTTGGATACAATGCTTGAAACATGCCAGAAGCAATTCAAAAGTATTCAAAGACAATCAAAATTCATTCAGAGACTGACTAATCAAACGAGACAATTAACAGAAAACCAGAGCTACATACCTCATAGAGCATTTTCAGATGACACAGATGAAGTCTTCGAGTACCAAGCATTTCACGATGACACTTTAGAAGAGAAGGAGACTGAGGAGTATCAAGAACCAAAGGTATCAGTTCAGGAACCCGAACCGGTAAAGTCTCTGTTTGACTTTTATTATTTAGATTTCGACTCTTATGAAGAAGCTGAGTTGTTTATACCAACTGCACCAACAACAATTGAGGATGGAATTCTGTATCCTCAAAATGAAGATCTTAGAGCGCTCATTGCATTGATGTTTGAAAAAGATCTACCTGAACCATTCATATCAGAGGATGAAGATCTAAAATCAGATATATCTTTACATCCTCAGATTGACACTTATGGAGCATGCATTTCACAGATGAAAGACGAAGAATTGAATGCAGAAATTTTAAAATATATCTGTGAAGAAAGGGTGGAGCAAGAAGTAGAGCAAATGGAGGAGTAAATGTCTGACCTTATTGAATATCCAGTGCATTCAAGAGAAACATCACTGTTTTGGGGAGTACAAATCAAAGATATCACCCAAAAGCTTGACAGAATGGAAATCCCATTCCAAGTCAAGCACCATACGAGACCTCCTGATCTTCTTTCTTTCTTTTCAGGAACCATTGGAGCGACAAAGTTTAAAAAGATGGCACGAGCATTGAATGAGACAAAATTCTTTTTGCCACTTTACCGTTAGAAGAGACCCTTCAAAAGCAACGCACATGGGATTGTCTTTAATCGTACATCCAAAACCACTTTGAAACCTCCTTGGCAGATGGATTTCAGTCACGTCTGACTAAAGACGAAAAATTTAGCGCTAGCAGGGAGGCAACCCATGCAATTTGATATAATTTCTGTTTTCATATTTTGTGTATGCATGTTGTAGAGTTTTTAATTTTGTGTGTTATTTTTGTAGGAAAAGGCACAAACAGAGCATTTAAGAAGGAATGGTGTTTGACAATCACAAAGAAGAGAGCTAATTCATTAGTGATGGCTGAGTAAGGAATAAATTCTTGAGACGCATCCTTATGAATTTATACTAAGCGAGTGGCGTATTGCGTACATAATTCCGTTACCTTAATTATTGCTTTGATTTGCTTTTTTGTTGTAATTATCTTTATTTTTGTAGACATGATCCATACTTTTTGACCTTTTCACGATTTCTTTTGTTGTTTAGCTAATATCGTCCTTTGGAAGATACTAGTGCTATTATTACTCACCTTTTTCAAGTACTATAAATTCAACCCGTCATTGGACTTTTGAAGGCATCCAGATTTGAGAAAGAAATATATAAAAATGAAAGCCACTTCAAGAAGATGAGTTGAGAAAATTTTTGTGTTTTATGGTACTAGTGTTAGTGTTAAACCACAATACATAGAAGCAGCACAGGAATTGGGTCGAGTCTTAGCTGAAAGTAATATGCACTTAGTATACAGCGAAAGCAATCTTGGACTAATGAGGATCGTTTCAAAAGCTGTAAAGGAATGAGGCAGTCCAGTTTTAGGAATCATCCCAAAACCCTTGGCGGAGGCGAATCTGATAGGTCCATCAAATAGAGAGGAACTGATCATACCAGGAATGTCCGAGCGACTGGTGGAAATGATTAATCATGCTGGTGATTTTATTGCTTTGTTAGGTGGCTTGGGCACATTGGAAGAAATTTTTATAGTGATATCTTGGGCGAACTTGAACATACACGAGAAACTGATTGGGCTGTTTAATGTTGAGAGATTTTATGATTTTCTTTGTGTATTTCTTGATGATGCCCAGAGAAATGGGTTCATGACAAAACCTATGAAAGAACTCATCTTTACTGCCAGAACTACCCCGGATCTAATTGACCAAATCTTAGCCTTTGAACCACAAATTGACCCTATCCTCTCCAAGATAAAATGGTTTGAGGATGATCATGATAAGAAGCGTCGGATAAATCTGTATCTTAACCTTTAATTTCCTTTCGAGATGTAGCATTTCAGCTAACTAGGTATAATCTTCTAAACTCTTCTCTACTGTTTAAAACATTGGGGATAATGTCTTATTTAGGTTTGGGGGAGGGAATAGTTGATTAATATCTTGTTTATTTTTATTAGATTTTTACTCTAAATTTTTTTCCCGAAAAATACAAACAAAATTGAAATTTTTTCAAAAATTACAAAAAAATTTTGCGTTTCTGTGTTTTTATTTTGACTAAAAAGGTGAAATTGGTGAGAGATATCTGTGTAAGGAGTTCCTATTCCTGATACGTATTTCAACCGATTTTTGAAACAAGTTAATTTTTGTTTATTTCCTTTTAAATTATTTAATTTTTGAATTCTTCATAAAACTGACTAAAATGAATCTTCATATGCTCAGTTGGCAGGTATTATCGATATGCATAGTAATATACAGACATGAGTTATAATTGAAAAGTTTGTAATATTCAGTGCTCTAGTTTAATTGGAGGAAGCATCTATAAATGGCAATGGGGTTAAAAAAAGAGAAAAAAAGGGAAAAAAATTGTGAAAAAAACGTCTGACATCTGAGTTTTTAAGTCCGTAGGGGTGTTTTAACACTTAGTGCCCTAAAGCCAACTGGTTTGGGAGTCACTGGCCCAAAGCTCGTTACATGGATCGAAGATGTTGCAAAAAATATATTTATATATGAAGTCTGAGTAATTAAGTCCGTATGGGTGTCTTAACATCTGGTGCCCTAAAACCAACTGTTTTGGAAGCCACCGGCCCAAAGTTCGTTACATAGATGGAAGATATTATATATATAAAAAAAAATCAAAAATCAAAAATCAAAAATCAAAAATCAAAAATCAAAAATCAAAAATCAAAAATCAAAAATCAAAAATCAAAAATCAAAAATCAAAAATCAAAAATCAAAAATCAAAAATCAAAAATCAAAGAAAAAAATCAGAAAAAAAAAAAAATTATTCCATTGCTACAAAAAAGTGTGAATTCTGATAAAACTTTAGGACAAAAAATATTACCCTCTTCTCAACTGCACTTGTGACTATTGTGGGCAAAATGAGTTGATTAATATTTTATTGGTTGTGCATATGAAGAATGGTAAAAATAATCGGAGAATTCACTTATTCGGTAATTTAGAAAGAAAGAAAACAACTACTAATTTGGAGTAGAAGTTTCACATGTTTAGTCACTAACTTCTTTATTCTCTTGTCTTTTTGCTTTTGTGTGCATTGGTTTTACTATCTTTTTACTTTTATAAGACGTTTGTGGGTATCGTCGCTGTAAATCCTCACGAGACTACAACTCGTCCACTAGGGACACCTAAGGGTTTAAAGGCTTGTTGCATACGCTAAATACAACCGTGATCCCTACGAAAGTGGCTTAGTTTAATTTTAGTTGTTACTTGTATTTTATTTTATTATTTTGCTTGAGGACTAGCAAAATGTTAGGTTTGGGGGTGTGATGAGGGGAAAATATATCAATATTTACCACACTTTTTACCTAATGTTTTGTTTAGTTTCTCGGGTTTGATGAACATTTTGATGTGTTTTATGTGTTTTGCAGATAAATAAAGTATTGAGATTTAATGGAATCAACTCGGGGCTAAAACAATGAAATTCGGAGGAAAAAATGTCAAAAACGAAAATTTACTATAAGCGTCACGAAGTGCAGTCCTAAATTCCAATTTTGCGCATGTTTTGTATTTTGGCCATAACTTTTTCATCCGATTTAGCTGATTCAAGTTGCAGATTGAAGAAGACTCGAATATCTACAACTTTGAAAGTCAAAATAATTTCGAATTCGGAAGTTTCCATTGCCGAAATTGATGAACAATCCAGTATATTTTGTGTAACTACTATAGTCATTTTCAAAATATAAAATAAAATTAATAAAATAAAAAAATAAAAATTATCAAACTTTCACCAAACATGCTTGCATGTTTGGTGGCATGTCTGGTGGAGCAATTGGTGGAGCAATCGGTGGAGAATTTGGTGAAAGCCTTTAGATTTTCCTATAAATATCAAGCCATTTCATTTGTAATTCTCATGCTTTTCTTAGGTTTTTGTAAGGAATTTAAGGATTGTATCTTGTGTGTTTATTTTTAGTAATTTAATTTTTGTATTTTTATTTTCAGTAATAGTAGTAGTTTCTTCTTTTTTTCTTTTCTTTTATGTTTTCTAGTTAGATTTCTGCTGGGTGAAAGGTGAAGCTTTTATTATTTTAGTTTATATCAATCTCCCTTAATTATAATATAAAAATTATAATTTAACATAAAAGGATTACCGCCTTAATGGCTGGTTTTATTTATTTGACATAATGTGACACCGCCTATATAGCAGGTCTTTAGGTGACAGATAATTACCGCCTATATTGCTGGTTTGTGGATAAATAATGATACCGCCTTTATGGCTGGTTGGACTTAATTAAAATCTGACTTAATGAGGATACCATGTATATGGTCTGTTGGTAATATCACTGATAATTTATGTATTATAATAAGGAAGATTTCTAAATTAGATATAGTAAAGGTGGATCCCCCAACCCCCATCATTTTATTTTTATTTTAGGGAAGTGATGAAACACAATATCCACACTTAATAATTGATTTTATTTTTATGGGTAATTATTTAGTTTGTTTATTGAGTCTTAAGTTTAATGCTTCTTGTTGTCTAATCACCAATAAGATTGATGTGGTAAACTTAAAATGAACAAGACATAAAGATTTTAGGTTTCAGCCTTAGATTCAATAGCTCATGATCTTCCTTGAGAATAGATAACCCTTTAATAGATTTTCTTACAGGATAGGAATATACCTGTCGGGCGGGGGTAGGCATAATTGGAACTTGATCTTAATGAATCCAGGTAATATGGTTGACCTAAACATATGGTTCAATTGGGTTATACTGGGTATTTGCATCTAAACATCGACAAAGGCTTTTGCATATCTTCATGTTCCAGGTTAGCAAACTAATTTATTACACATTTATAAGAGAATCAATTTATCTTTTTAATAATATTGTGTGGAGTCACAACCCTAAATCTTTGAGTCTTTTGTTATTTCCTTAGTATTTTCTTTTGTTTATTTTATTTATTTTAATTAAGGAAAACCTCATTCAACCAACCAATCAAACAATCATTCTATTCTCTCTCAATTAGATACCTGTAAATAAATAGTATCAATAATTAATAACAATAGTATGAATTAAGTTCTCGTGGGATCGATATTTTTATACTACTTGAATGATATGTGCGCTTGCGTTATAAGCGTGTGAATGCACCGGTCAGTCATCCATGTCATCTTCATGTGCTCGGTCACTGAGAATTTTGATACCTATCCAGACGACGCTCATGTCTTGAAGTGAAATACCTTACTTACCCTTCTCGTAGCCGTCCCTCGAAAAATATAAACCATCATTACCTCATAAATGCCCATCAAATCATTTTTAGGGTTTATTCTGGTTGTGACCCTTTTTGAGCATCCATGACCCTCCCACCAAAACCAAAACAATCAACTGTTCAATGGGCAGATAAAGAATTTCTAATCTCGGCCATTCAACAATTTGAGTAGGTGGAACTTGAAAGTGACATGGGGAGTGCATCCGATGCCTCTCTCTCTGATCTAACGGCCAGAAATGCCCTGAGCTGTCTATAAAAATGGGAAACATCACACCTTTCTCTCTTTTACAAAAACCAGTTCTTCCGAAGCGAAAGAGTTTCTTCCCCACTTTCTGATATCAACAGACTTCAAGACCGACCAGACTAACTCTTCATACAAACTCTCGAATCAAGTAAGTCTTTGATCGACCCCATTCTTCCGTACTCATTTGTTTCAAGCGAAAGTTAATGTGTTTGTTCTTTCTTGTTTTTCATGTATTCTATCATGTTCTTATGTTTACGCCTCTATTTTATGTTGCGGATGTGCTGTGGAAAAGTATAGTGTGGTTTGCGGGTTGGTTGGGTGGTGTAAAATGCATATGTTTGTAGTTCGAATAATGGGTTGTGGGTTAGGATGCTTGATTTTTTGATTTCCTGGGTTTGTTGCTTAGCGTGTGTTTGGTTTGATGTTTTAGGAAGAGACTTACTGTTTCTGGCTATTGCTAGGGCGTTTAGAGACTTCAGTTGTAAATTCTTGGTAGCTAGAATAGCTTTTGAGTGCATGATGCCCCCAAATTGATTACTAATTGCCCTTATTGGACCCTGACATTGTTAGAAATGTCAGACGCAGAATCGTCCTCAAATCGACCCCCAATCTTCCAACCTCCTCGTGCTGAAGAGGTTTCCTCGAGCTTAGGGATGACCAACTTAGAGGAATTAGATACCACTCCAACTCCTTCTCAGGAGGAGAACAACACCTACTGCCACCGAATTCCTCGGAAAAATCCTGAACCGGGCGAATTAGACTGGTCCTCACTGGACATGGACCGTCATTCAACCATCACAAAAAACGCCTTGAGCATACTCTGTCATCAGTATGAGGTCCCCATATACATAGCGCTTGAGGTCCCGTGCCTCAGTGAGTTTGCAAGTCGGCCCGAGTTTGGCTCCGTGGCTCTTCTCCATTCCTTCTTTGAGTGCGGTCTGCGACTGCCCATCAAGTCATACTTCGCGAGGATGCTTGCCTCGATGGAAGTTGCTCATTGTCAGCTGAATCTGAATAGTTGGAGGATATTGGCCGGTCTTCACGTGATATGGCACCGAGCGGGCATAGGAGAGCCGACCTTTATGGAGCTGCAAAGACTGTACAAACTGAAAGCCAACCCAAAATTCCATCACGGTTGGTATTACCTATCTTCTACCCGATCTTATCACCAAGCTCCCCCAGACCAACAAGAACTTCAAAGATCCCTGTTTCTGGGCCACAGACGACTGGGGTAGATCTCAGTCAATAAATTTTGAAGAGACAAACGTCTTTATGGAAGGAGGTGATGACCTGATCCCTTAGTTTTTTCCGTAAATTCTATGAAGAAAAAGTAACTTCCCAAACCTTTTCAGTCTGCTAGAGGGATCCTCCCAAAGTCAGTCATGAGGTTCGGACCAGGATTAAGAAAGCCCAGGATTTCTTCAGCTCCTAGAAGAGTATTATCAACGACGTCGCCTTTGTAGAGTTGGGCCTCATCCGAAACAAACCTCCACAGGCTCAAAGACGATTAGGTAGTTACCTCCTGACCTACTAAAAAATTTCTTGTGCTTAGCTTGAATCTGAATAAAGTTACCCATACTCAGAAACTGACCATACTTTATGTCTTGTATTCTGCAAGAATGACGAAGTCGGGCAATGTCAAGGGGCGGATCCAAAGTCTGTCCAAAAAGGCCAGCCAGGGGGCATCTGGATGTTTTCGGTGGCGACTTACTACTCCGATTCCTTCTGAGGCCAAGGAAAAGCCAAGTTGCTTGCTTATCCGGAGGCACCTCCTCAGCCCACTCACACTGGCTGCTCTGAGCCCAAAAGTCCAACCATCTCCTGCCTCATCCAGACCATTGAGAAAACACCATCGTCTACTCGGTGAAGAAGTAGTCGAGCTTAAAAAGGAAGAAGAAACAGAATCCCCACTAAGAATGTTGTTGCCTGAAAGGATAAGAAAACTGTTGAAGCTCTCTCCGAGACTGGGAAGAGTGGGGTAGTGTTGGGGGTGAATGACCTTAATGAGAAGGTCCGGGATGTAGTAGCCCATCTAGTACATGCATTCAACTTATTGGCCAAAGTGGCCCTCCCAAGTAGATCCCAAAATATGAAGACATCTGTTGGTTTCTATTATAGTCCCAAGATCAATTTAAGCAATGAAAAAGAATGAATACTCAAAGAAGAATAGCGGAATCATACTCACTTTGATCGGATTTAGGATACATCAAATAAAAAAATTTCTCCTTGAGGTTCGGCCAAGGTGTCCTTTGAAAGTTGATCTACAAGCTCCAAGCCTTTGATCTTGATTCTAAGCTTTTGGGATGTTTCCCTATCACCTTTGAATGATCCTTGTGTGTGCTAGCACTCTTGAAAATTTGCAACAAATCTTCTTCTTCTTCCTTGAAGCTCTCGGCCAAGATGAAGAAAATGGAGGAGAGTGTTTTTGCTCACTTGGGCGTGAATGAGAGAGAGTGATGTGTGTGTTGACTTGTTAATTTGATTTCAAAAAACAAAAAAAATGATTTACCAAAGTTTTGGTAAAAGTCTTACACAAGCCATCAACTTTGAGTGTTAAACACTCCACCATCATTTCATCACCCAAAACCATCACCAAAAAGGTAAAAGGTTGACAAGTGATGTGACATGATGTGACTTGTGAGCCCCACTTGATTCAAAATACGAGTGGGCCCGAAAACACTCCCGGACTCGGTTTCGCTAATTCTGAATTAACGAATTTTCCGATGCGACTTAATTAAATCAAATTTAATCAAATAATTATGCCAAGCAAAATTACTATTCACGTTACATGTGAATTAATTCTAAATTAATTCGTTTGCCCGAATTAAAATCTAATTTTAATTCCGCGTCAAAATCTAGTTTCGTTTAATATATCGAATATATTATTTTATCAATTAATTCCGAATTAATCATTCTCTCTCTTCAAATAGTATTTTATCCTAGATAAAATCTCTCCGTATTTAATCCAAGATTAATAATGTTCGAATCATACGTCATCGGTGAATCTTCAGGAAGAGACCTAAGAGATCCCTGGATATGTTGGCAGTAAATTCAGTCGTCGGACTATCCGAACACGCACGTACCTCGTACTATATTTTTACCGATTTATGAGACATGATTGGCTTCTAGCAAAGCGCCGTGCCTACCCAATTCTCCAGAAATATTCTTAATGGAATATTTAATCTTTGTCAGGTATAGTATACGTAGTATTGCGTATAGCGATCCAGTATCGGATTGTTGAGTTTTTCTAAGGTCCCAAGATGAAATCAAAGCACGAAAACATGAGTGAATACATCGACGAAGGTAGCGGAATACTTACATCGATCGGTTGAGTCGATTGGAAGATGTTTCAAGCCAAAATCTTCACTGTTTTGGGCACACAAACACTGCAGTGAGCTAACTGGAATGAGCTGATTCGGGCCTCATTTCGGAGCTCCAAACTTCGTCGGATGAGTCCCGCCTCATGGGTGAACCTCCCTAACACCTTCGCAATGTTCACAAGTGTGCTAGCACTTGATTTCATCAAATGAAAATCACTCAAAGCTTCCCTTAAAGTCACGCCTGGACTGGTTCAAAACCAGTGAATTTTTCTTCATTTGGGCGAGAGGAAGAAGAAAGAAATGGTGAGAGAGAGAGAGAAAATGAAAAGTGAGTGAGTGTTGGTAAAGCATTTACCAAAAAATGCATTATATATTTTCCAAGAAAATATGCTAAAACCATTTACCAAATCATTTATCAAATATAATAAAATGGTAAAAGTTATTAGCTTGTCACTATTCCACCAACACCCATCACTATTCACATGTCATTCAAGTCAAATCCACTTTATGTCATGTGTCAAGTCTTTTCAATCAATCAATCACTCACATCAATCAATCAAATGTCACATCACTCAAAGTGACGCTTGATTTGACGCTTGATGTGACGATTGATTTGACGCTTGATGTGACTTGTGTCGCCGCACTCGAATTCTAAATACGAATGCGCTCGCAATCACACTCGGGCTCGGGTTTGTTAATTCTAAATTAACGATTTTTCCGTCGTGTCGCAATTAAGTGATTACGCCTAGCGAATTCACTATTCACGTCGCTAACGAATTAATTCTAAATTAATTCGTTCGCCCGAATTAAAATCTATTTTAATTCCACGTCGAAATCTAATTTCATTTAATATATCGAATATATTAATTTACCGATTAATTCCAAATTAATCATTATCTCTCTCTAGACGATATTTTATCCTAGAAAAAATATCTCCCTGATTAATCCTAGATTAATTTTCTCTTTCTTCTGTATAATCCCAGATTATTAATGAGTGCGAGTTATGCGTCATCGGTGCATTATCGGGAAGCGACCCATGAGATCTCCGGATAAGTTGGTTATAAATACGGTCGTCGGTGTATCCGAATCACGTACGTACCAAGTACTACGTTCTACCGATTTACGAGACAAGGTCAACTCCTAGCAAAGTACCAAGTCCACCCAATTCTCCGGACATATCCAATTATGAATATTTAGATCTATATCAAGCGTAGTATACAATCGTATTGTGCATATCGGCCCAGTATCGGATAGTCACGTGCTAGGGCTGGGGCTGGATAAGTGTCTGCCCCGTCCGAAACACATATCGGATGTCTGGTAACTAGTCTCTATAATCGGATATTCATGACCTAGTCATAATATCACGATTGGATGCGCATCACTTAAGAGCACTAATACCGTATCCTGCGTGACATCATCTCCACTATGACTGGAGTGATACTTCCGTCTCGACATCACATCCAATACACTACGACTCTCTGATAAACCCAGAAGTGGTAGACACAGAACCGGTCAAAGCCCCCAACACCAAAACCAAAGTTTATCGATTATCGTAAGTATTAGCGATGCAAGTCTCAGGTTAAGACTATACACACCTACCTTGATTTCGGCCTCCCATAGACACCTAGTCATAATACCAATGGGATTCCGAAGGGGTCTATCCAGAGCGAAGCTGTTTCCCGTACCATCGGTGAAACACGACCTCCTATCGCACTTGCATAAGTCTCCAACACTTATATATATGAGAATTATGCGTTGTGCCCTCACAACGCGCACAAGTGCAATACTAGCCTATTCCGCATTATCGATGTCCAGTCTCGATAATACTACGGCTAGGGATATTTAATGATTAATCCTTCGTGGATTGATACTGTCTCATATCATCTCAATCCAGGAACTAATCATAGGGACCTCTCTTCATTTATATATCTATGGTGATCTAATCACAAATGATGAGAGTGCAATTTCCTTATTACGTAGTTAATTTGCTACAGCAACACAATGATCTGTGCAAATAGTGACGCTATGGGTCATATTATCCAACAATCTCCCACTTGGCACGTAGCGAGTCACTCAAGTGTTCCAACACTTGAACTATGTAAGGTTCGCTCAAATTGATGAGGAAAGGTTTTCGTCAGCGGATTTGATTGATTATCGTCTGACGCGATTACACGATCATCACAATCGCCACGATGTATGATCCGAACGAATCAGATGATATAGAAGTATGTATCTGGATCGTCGATGAGACCTTTAATTCCTTAGCCTGTGCTGACGCCTAGTTCAGCTGCTAACAGAACTATATCTAATCTAATTAGATTTATGTTCGATCCAAATGGCTTCTTTTGCTGCCTCAGCTGGCAGCAATAATCCGCATTTGTTGTTTATTCGGCAACAGTTATCTTGCTTGGAATATTTCCAGCTCACTGTCCCGTAATTCAAACTTTATAGTACCGTAGTATTTAATAGTTTGGAAACTTACAGCGGTGATCCAGTCACTTCAAGTTCTCCTTCTCCATAGTTTAAGACAACACTTTAGTTCTCTAAGATACTAACAGATGTTCTCAATTTCAATTTAGTGACCATCACTAGGATTGACCTGATTGTGACTCCATATGCTCGAAGCGTATGAGACACCAATACAAGTACATTTTAAATGTACAATTTCCAGAGAGTGTTAACAACTCCAAATCTATCCCAGTAGATCTGTATTCCTTGAATAAGGTTGTTACTCCCCAGAATTCTACGGAGAATTTCTATGAAAGAATTTCTATGAAAACCAAGCTTTCACCAATTGCATTATGGGAATTTCACTGTCAGTGCGCTCTCCCACTAACCTCCTTATATACACAAGAATTATTTCGTTTTGAGTCAAATCATAAACCATTATGATTATTTCAAAACGTCAGTTCCAAGAACCTTATGCTTGCAATGATCCAAACATGGATCGTATAACCTGCAAACCTTGTTTGTCGGTTATACAAAATCGTCAGAATGTTATAAACATTCTCCAAAAGGTTTCCTTTTCAGGAAAGCGATTTTGATTTATAACTGACACATTTCATAAATGAAATATACAGTTATTTTCAAGCATTTTCAAAATGGATTTACCATGGCAACAGGTAAAAGGTCGAACCGTTATTAACACAGTTGTTGATAACGACACTTTCCGTCAAAAGCCCAGCTTTGTACGTTGGTATGTTGCCTTCCATGTATGTCTTCCTTGAAGACGTTTAATGTACCAATAGGCACAATGCCTTGTGGTACAACAACTAGTATCCAAAATAGTTGTTATACATGAAATCCATTTCGGATTAATGGCACTTTGCCATAACAGGGAGTTGATACCTCGTATTACTTCCTCTAAACGTAGTCGGATGGTACACCTCCATGGGATTGACATCTTCATGGGGCGAGATCAGAAACCTATACCCTAGGTTTTTTTCTGACTCTATCTGATCTACTAGTTTCTTGTGTATTTGAAGATTAATGGTATAGATTCATCATAGATGAACTATTTGTGTTCCATTAAGGACTTCGTGCCTTGAACAGTGTTACTCCGATTTTCATCGAGTATCACTATCCTCCCACTGACCACTGCATATCGGTATTCCTCTCAGGAAAACCGCATGGTGAGCAACAATTACATTGTTCTCATGTGGGATTTATAAGTACTATACTCAAGGTTTTCCCTTAGGATAACCTATATAGGCACTTATCCAATTTGGGTCCTATGGTTTGGCATCATCCAAACGTTATGCCTGGCATACCCAAATTATCAGGAATGAGAAACCCCGTTTCTTTCCTGTTCATATCCTATATGATATCTGTTAAACAGATTTATATGGAACCTTATTCTAAATAAGTTTTGCACTGTTAATACATGTCCCATTGAAGGAAATAGTAGCTCAGAGCGACTCGTGATAAACCTTATCATGTCCAACAAAATTCGGTTTTGGTTCGGACACACCGTCTAACTGACGTGTCACGGGAGGAGTCCTCATATGAAAGAATACCGTACTCTTTCATGTACGTATGAAACTTACTGCTTAAGTAATTTCCATTACGGTCTAACCGTGGTGGAATAATACTATAGCCGATCTGTTTATATACTTCGTGTCGAAAACTTCAAAAGTTTCCGATCTGTGTTCTTCAAAAGAAACACATAACCATAACGTGATGCCACATCCGTTAAGGTCACGAAATATTCACGTTCACATCTAGCTTAGCTAGATATGGGCCCACTAACTTCACCATGAATAGGGCTAACAGATCGGTGGCCCTTTTACTATTACCAAGTAAATAGTATCTTACCTAATAAACTAGATTCGTAGACTTTATTTGAATAGTCAAATCAGTCCTAGTACCCAATCTTCAAAAGTGTGGATATACGAGTCTTGTTTAATTGTGTCCTAGACAACAATGCCACAAATAAGTCTCATTGATCAAATCAATTTGAGCTATTTATTGTCATTTTATATGTTTGAGATTTTATTTATATTCAAAATATAAATTATGTTATTTACATCTAATGTATTTATCTCAGTATCATCTTATATAATAGAACACTAAGTGTTCTAGAATATAAAGGTTTTATCCGCAACGGATTAAACACTGATAGAGAGATAATGTCTCTAGTCAAACTAGTTACATTAAACATTTCCTAATTTAAGTACATACCCTAAGGGTAGTTCCTAAACTTAGGTGTCTACGGTCGAAACAGCGACTTTCGTCCCATTTCCGATTCGCAGAATAATCTCGGCTTGAAGTCAGTATCCAGCTCAAAGCGGATTCCGAACATCAATTCATATATGTTTTATGTACCACACTAAGTATTTAAAATCCAATTTTAATACTAGTAGTGAACATAACTTTGACAAATATTTTTAAAGTTAGAGCCTCGCCCTTTCTTTAATTCATTCGTGTCTTCCATATCCAAATGGTAGTCACTTTGGGATATGTCAATTATCTTTTCAATATTTCACAAACCTTGGCCAAGCCTTGGGTTTCGGAATATCGAAACGATGTGCACCTTGTGCTACATGCCCAATTGCAAACTTTGACTTTTCTCCACTAGAATAGTCAATTAATTCTCCAAGAATTTTAATTGCACTTTAATACTTTTAAATCTAAAGATAGATTTATTATAAGTATTTTAATTAAGCACTAAAGTCATCATCACATAAATCTTCCAAAGATTTTATGCTCTACTATTTGCTTAATTATGGGCTTAGTCATAATAAGTTATTTTATCAAATAAATTAACCTATTATTAATTCTCAATTGAATATTAAATTATTTAAAATATTTTAATCCAATGATTATATATTTTAAATATTCAACCTTTTCAATTCTTTCTTGATTTTAATAGTCCAACTATTTAATCAATTTAATAAGGTACTATTTATTATAATGATTACAATAATCCAATTATTTAATCAACTATAATTTTAATATTGATTACTATAATCCAATTATAAAATCAACTATCATTTTAATTCAATTATATTGATTACTATAATCCAATTATAAAATCAACTATATATTGAATGAGTTTGTATATAGTCCAACTATTTAATCAATTTAAAACAACGTAAAATATTGACGAATGATATTTGTTTGAGCGCGTATGGCGAGTAATTGAACGAATGTTGCAAATTCAATATTTGCCTCCCACTATTTTTCGTCGAGCCTCTAACCCTCTGTGGAGTACTCGGGAAACCGTGTTTCCTAGTGGGCTAGGATCCTGTCAAATAACATACAACCTTGACTTTGGCCAACAAGCTGTATGCTACTTAACCAGGTAGATCTCACAGATCAATTGGATCCAATCCAATTCCTAGATCCGGTTAGGTGGACATCCAAGTCCTAAACATATTACGAATGCCAATGTATCTAATACATTTTCTAACCTTATCCTCCGAATCATCTAGGCCTTGGCTTTGGCACAACAAACCTAATGCTCCAGTTAAGCGGGACCCATTGACAAGGAAGTTTCGTAATCAATGTCTTTGGACAAGAAGTGATCTTGACTTTGGCCAACAAATCACAACTTGGACTAGACACCGATGTGGAACAAAACTCTCATGATTCAAATACATCCAATTGACAAGGTCTTGACTTTGGCCAACAAACCAATGCCAATAGGATCTTGAACAAGAATCATTCAATGGAAGGATAATCGCTTAATATAAAACGAGGGTTTTTCGAGTGCAAATTGGCTACCAATTTAATTATCTTTGTTAGGTCTCATCATCATACACCCTTAAACATGCATTCTAAATACATAATAAAGCGAGTATGAAATAAAATAATAATGATATGCGGATGGATACTTTACACATTGATCGTAGATCAAATCTCTCCCTTTCTCACTCAAGCTAGCACTTGTACTACTTCTACCCGTTACACTACACTTCTAAAGAAACCTCATATACATAGAGGGGAATAGGTGAGAAGAGAATACAAGAGAATAAAGGTGATAAGGCTGGACACGCAGGTCTAATTTAATAAATCGAATTTATTACAACAATTTCTAAAATTGCCCACCCATCTAATATCCATCCGATATACATTATTCATTCAACACAACCAAGTATTCACACATATAAGCATGCTATCAATCAATCTAATCAAATTAATTAATCTGATAATTAAGTGATCATCCAATGTTCAAACAACGATTTGATTTTGATCGAGTCAAACTCGTTTTTGCGAATAAGTACTTAAAGTACGAATTCATGAATTAAATTAAACTACATTATTAAATCTAATTTAACATGTATTCAAAACTAATTCACTATTCAATTCCAAATTGAACATTACACTTTATTTAATAAAACTTTTACGATTTAAATTCTAAATCTAATCGTAACGCGTCTCAAAGACCGATTAACGTCCAACGTCAATTCAATTAAAGTCCAATGGCTTTGGATTGATTTCTTAAGGCGTGGACTTTTGGTCAACTCGGTCAAACCGATAACCAAAGTCCAATCCGGGATTTACCCCATAAGCCCATAAATCAATCTTGGCCCATTAGGCCCAATTGAACTTTAAAGGTCATTAGTCGCAATTGGGCTTTATGGTTAAGGTTTTGGGCCCAATTGGATCCAATCCATTTGGCCTAAACCAAACTTGATAAATCAAGCCCAATAGGCCCAATTACAACAATTCAAGCCCAAATCCAATTTAAGCCTAATAATTAAATTACACTAATCCAATTACGCAATTTAATTACCTAAAGTGCATTACATGATCAATGACCTAAATCAACATTTCTAAAACACCAAATTAGTCCAATTAATCATGCTCATTTCTTTATCATATGTCAAACACACAAATTGAAAAATCAAACCCATTTACATGCTTAAAGGTCTCGGCCAAAAGAGGGATTTTATGTCCGATTCGGTTTCAATCCAATCGAACCTACAATCGACATCAAATCACCATCCTAAATGATTTCACACACATCCAATGTCACAAAATCAAAAACACCAAGACATTAGGGCATTACATGCATTCGGCCAACATAGAGATTTGGGGATTTTTGTCCAATTCGAAATCCAATCCAATTCGATTCAAATTAACATCAACCTAATCGATTCTAACTCATCAAATGAATCAAAAATCAAAAAATCCAAGATCCCAAAATTCATCCATACATTCGGCCATGGCATAATATTTGGGGAAAATTATTCCAAATGAATTTTCAACAAATTGATCCAACCAATATGCAATAAAACATGTTATAAGCATACTCAAACAATCAATTCATTCAAATCATGCTCAAATCACATTTACCCAAATTTTAAATCCCTAAAATTTCATGCTTGCAACACTAGCTCTAGATGCCATTGTTGAGTTTTCTAAGGTCCCAAGATCAAATCAAAGCATGAAAACATGAGTGAATACATCGACGAAGGTAGCGGAATACTTACATCGATCGGTGAGTCGATTGGAAGATGTTTCAAGCCAAAATCTTCACTGTTTTGGGCGCACAAACACTGCAGTGAGCTCACTGGAATGAGCTGATTCGAGCCTCATTTCGGAGCTCCAAACTTCATCGGATGAGTCCCGCCTCATGGGTGAACCTCCCTAACACCTTCGCAATGTTCACAAGTGTGCTAGCACTTGATTTCATCAAATGAAAATCACTTAAAGCTTCCCTTAAAGTCATGCCTGGACTGGTTCAAAACCAGTGAATTTTTCTTCATTTGGGCGAGAGGAAGAAGAAAGAAATGGTGAGAGAGAGAGAGAAAATGAAAAGTGAGTGAGTGTTGGTAAAGCATTTACCAAAAAATGCATTATATATTTTCCAAGAAAATATGCTAAAACCATTTACCAAATCATTTATCAAATATAATAAAATGGTAAAAGTTATTAGCTTGTCACTATTCCACCAACACCCATCACTATTCACATGTCATTCAAGTCAAATCCACTTTATGTCATGTGTCAAGTCTTTTCAATCAATCAATCACTCACATCAATCAATCAAATGTCACATCACTCAAAGTGACGCTTGATTTGACGCTTGATGTGACGATTGATTTGACACTTGATGTGACTTGCGTCGCCGCACTCGAATTCTAAATACGAATGCGCTCGCAATCACACTCGGGCTCGGTTTGTTAATTCTAAATTAACGATTTTTCCGTCGTGTCGTAATTAAGTGATTACGCCTAGCGAATTCACTATTCACGTCGCTAACGAATTAATTCTAAATTAATTCGTTCGCCCGAATTAAAATCTAATTTTAATTCCGCGTCGAAATCTAATTTCATTTAATATATCGAATATTTTAATTTACCGATTAATTCCAAATTAATCATTATCTCTCTCTAGACGATATTTTATCCTAGATAAAATATCTCCGTGATTAATCCTAGATTAATTTTCTCTTTCTTCTGTATAATCCCAGATTATTAATGAGTGCGAGTTATGCGTCATCGGTGCATTATCGGAAGCGACCCATGAGATCTCCGGATAAGTTGGTTATAAATACGGTCGTCGGTGTATCCGAATCACGTACGTACCAAGTACTACGTTCTACCGATTTACGAGACAAGGTCAACTCCTAGCAAAGTACCAAGTCCACCCAATTCTCCGGACATATCCAATTATGATATTTAGATCTATATCAGCGTAGTATACAATCGTATTGTGCATATCGGCCCAGTATCGGATAGTCACGTGCTAGGGCTGGGGCTGGATAAGTGTCTGCCCCGTCCGAAACACATATCGGATGTCTGGTAACTAGTCTCTATAATCGGATATTCATGACCTAGTCATAATATCACGATTGGATGCGCATCACTTAAGAGCACTAATACCGTATCCTGCGTGACATCATCTCCACTATGACTGGAGTGATACTTCCGTCTCGACATCACATCCAATACACTACGACTCTCTGATAAACCCAGAAGTGGTAGACACAGAACCGGTCAAAGCCCCCAACCACCAAAACCAAAGTTTATCGATTATCGTAAGTATTAGCGATGCAAGTCTCAGGTTAAGACTATACACACCTACCTTGATTTCGGCCTCCCATAGACACCTAGTCATAATACCAATGGGATTCCGAAGGGGTCTATCCAGAGCGAAGCTGTTTCCCGTACCATCGGTGAAACACGACCTCCTATCGCACTTGCATAAGTCTCCAACACTTATATATATGAGAACTATGCCGTTGTGCCCTCACAACGCGCACAAGTGCAATACTAGCCTATTCTGCATTATCGATGTCCAGTCTCGATAATACTACTGCTAGGGATATTTAATGATTAATCCTTCGTGGATTGATACTGTCTCATATATCTCAATCCAGGAACTAATCATAGGGACCTCTCTTCATTTATATATCTATGGTGATCTAATCACAAATGATGAGAGTGCAATTTCCTTATTACATAGTTAATTTGCTACAGCAACACAATGATCTGTGCAAATAGTGACGCTATGGGTCATAATATCCAACACGGATGTCACATGCAAGGCCTGAGGCTGGAATAGTGTCTGCCCATACGAAGCATATATCGAATCACAAGCAACTAGTCTCTTTAATCGGATAATCATGACTTAGTCATATTATCCCTATGGTTGTAACACAATAGAGAACCAGTTCTGTATCCCTGCGTAATCATCATCTCCATATGACTGATACTTCCGCCTTGACATCACACCTAACATAGTACGATTCTCAATCAACCCAGAAGAGGCGTACACAGAACCTGTTAAAGTCATGGACGACCAAAACCAAAGCGTACTGATTGTCGCAAGTACTAGCGATGTAAGTCTCAGGTTAAGACCAAATACACCTACCCTGATACGGATTCCCATAGACACATAGTCATACTACCAATGGGATTCCGCGGGGTCTATCCAGAGCGAAGCTGTTTCCGTACCATCAGTAAACACAATCTCCTATCACACTTGCATAAGTATCAAATACTTAAATATATGAGAACTATACTGTTACGCTTCCATAACACGCACAAGTACAATACTAGTCTATTCCGCATTATCGATGTCCAATCTCGATAATACTACGACTAGGGATGTTTAATTATTAAACCGTTATGGATTGATACTGTCTCATATCTTATCAATTCGGAACTAATCATAAGGACTTTTACCATTTATATATCCAAGTAAATAAATTACAAAATGATAAAAGGCAATTTCCATTATCACATAGTTAATTTGTACAAAAACCACAATGTCTTTTACAAATAGTGACGCTATGGGTCATAGTTTTCCAACAACATCTCCCATGAGGAAGTGATCTCCAAGTTCCCTGCCCAAATTCTTATGGTAATCGCTCTTTTCGGATTCCGCTCTTTGCTTTTACTTGGCAAATTCTAACCCTTTGTTTCTCTATTACAGAAGGGTTACATGATGGCTCGGAACAAATACCTACTGACCAGCCTACAGTGCGAGGGGGCCAAGTACAGAGGCTCCAATCTCAGACTATGGAGCGGGAGGATGAACTAGCCAGGAAGGAAAAAGAAAACCAAATGCTGAAACAAGCCGCGAACGAGGCCATCGCACTGATTAATTCCCTCCGTAATGCCTCTTTGTTGCAAAGAGAAGAATGGATGCTGCGGATGACGAAGCTAAATGTCTGAGGTGGGAGACTGCAAGCCTATATTCCAAACTTAAAGTGACAATCAAGGAAAAGGATCAAACCTGGGATGACCAGAAAAACCAAGAGGCCAAGCTGGAAGAGGACCTAGAGAAGGACAAGCTTGACGGGATTAGGGATTGCGTGGAGATCATCTCGATGTTGGTGCCCCGGGTGGACATGGGACCCGTCTAAATTACCATCCAATACTGCAAGAGGGAGCTCTCAGAGGATGAAGCTCTTACATTACTCGCGCCTCATCCAGAGTAGATTCAAGACCTCGACCCATATCTGCAGTGCCTATGTCCCCAGTTCTCGAGGAGTTGCAGCCTGAGGCTTCTGTCCCCATGTCCGAAGTGCCTACAGCAGAAGTCGAAGCTCCTCCCACCGACCAAACTGAAACTGAGATCCCCTCTGCCGAGCCTGAGGTTTTACCTCTAGGGCCTCTCCAAGATGAACCGACCAACCTTATGCGGGCTTAGGAACGAGGGTGACCCCAAAGGGACCCTGTGTAACAAATAATATATATATATATATGTTATAATAACATTCACACTTTCATTTTTTTTTTGGTATCTCCATGAATGCTTTTACTTCATGCCTTATGTATTTAGCATGATTTCCATTTCTCACATGTTAACTCACTCTTAGAAGTCCTATCATGAAGGGAAATTTATCCTTACCAATTTGAATTTGGCCTTGGGGGGATATCCCGACCCTATGCTGATGATGATCGATTTGATGGGACGTAACCCGACCCCGAGCTAGCAGTACACTTGGCTCCGATGGAATGTAACCCGACCAATTGAGATCCGGCCATGGGGGAGATGCTCCTACCCCATACGATGATGATCCACTCGGTGGATATAACCCGATCCCAAACTTGCAGAATTCTTCTCTCCAAGGGAATGTTACCCCCCAGGACTAATTAAGATCCGGCAATAAGGGAGTGCTCCCTCTCCATGCCGATGAATGATCCACTAGGTGAGACGTAACCCGACCCCGAGCTTGCAGAATACTTGGCTCTGATGGAATGTTACCTCCCGGACCAGTAGAGATCCGGCCGTGGGGAAGATGCTCCGACTGTTGGGATGTATACCCTAGAGCTACATATGATGTAAACGGTTTCTATTGTATAGAAATAAAATGATGCATTATTCATTTATCAAATTGTTGGTTTTAATTCGCATATTATATATCTTCATAAATACCATAGATTTCTTATGTACCTTCAAGACTTGGTACATGAGTGTCATGCACCAGAGGATACAAGTCTGAAGTTAGTAATCTTAAATAGTCCATAGAGAGCAAATAAACCGGTGCTTTGTTTGTGGTTTATCTATAGCTGCGGTCCATTCTATATTTGGATGGCGATCTTAATCCAGATCGTCCATGTAGAGACATGAGAATGGAGGCACCTTGTATGATGTGATCATATAGGACTGGACCCAGATAGAAATGACATTCTTATAATATCCGTTAAACAAAGAAAGTCATTTCAATCTACTTGATGGTCATATATGGATTGGTCTTAATCCTGAGTGTACTACGAACTCCTGCATGGCGGGATATGTCCTTTGATTTACAAAGGTGAGGTTGGTGTAGCAAACCCAACCAATAACTACGTATTTTGGGGGTATAGTCTGTCATGTAGCTGGGAACGTTTTACATAGACATGGAATTCACTCCTTCTTGCGAGAAGTAGATGAATATCTCTCTTAAGGATTGATTCGGTACTTGAACGATTAGAGCACTCAAGTCTTTTTATTACGAATGAAAAGATTAATATTTATAACCGTTATGAATAAATTGTTCATTAGAGAATCAATGGTACTTAAGATAAAATAATTAGAAGGGTATAACGAACATTATGACCCGGCTCTAATTACGAGATATTCGTGAACGATCAATTTATATGCAATGACTATATCGGTGGACACCGACTTTGATCGGCCTTATATTTCATCTACGGTGACGAGAGTGCAACTTCGGGTTTTTAGTGGAATAACCCGGAGTTAATAATTCGGAATATTTAATTAAGAGCTTAATTAATATTTTGAGATTATTGGAGCTCAGAACCGTAGGTCCACTTGGTCCCCGTGCTAGCTCGATTTACTTTAGCGGAGCTAAGATAATTGGATGGTCCAATTATATACTCACAAAAGCAATATTATTAATGTGATTAATAATATTAATTATATCACACATGAGACTTTCTATTAAAAGTTAATATAAAGTATTAATAATTATATTTGATAATTATTAAATTAGAATATTAAATTATATAAGATATGATTTAATAAGGCTAAGAATTATTACCAATGTAGGATTCCTTATTGGATAAGGAATAGGATTTGTTTGTTTTGTAAACAAAATCAAATCCTAATTAAAACCCTACCTTGGCCCAATTTTTGACTTATTTTGGGATAGGATTTGTTGGTTTTGGAAACAAAATCAAATCCAAAATAATATCCCCCTTGGCCGAAAATTTGGAGTACTATAGGGAGTAGGATTTGTTTATTTTGGAAGCAAAATAAAACAAGGATTCCTAATCCCTAGCCTTGGCTGAATTCTACACCTATTGGGAGACTAGTGGTTGATTTGTTTTATGAAACAAATTAACCATAAGTATAAAAGAAAATTATGATTTAATTTTATAAAGAACCATTGGAAAAAACCCTAGCCTCCATCTCATTCTCCGAGCTCTCAAACGTTGATATCTCTCTTCGGTGTGTGTGATCGTTCTCTAAACCGTTTAGAGATTTCTTGTGAGTGTAGTCCACACTACCCTCCGTTAGTGTCGAGACATAGTTCGGAATACCTTGTGACATTGAATATCATCCCCAAACCACCCCTGCAGTTTGCGGCCCCACTCCCTGAGGAACCCTAAATTGCGCAAGAACATGGAGGTTCAGTGAGCTCCATTGTTTGATTTTCATTCGGGATTTTGGGAAACACTTTAGGATATCTTAAGGCCTGTATTAGGATTATTTTTGGGAGAAAAATCAGATCTGAAACAGACCTGCAAGTGGCGTAAATCAGACCTAGAGTTGGGTAACATACGCGCCCATAACGTATCCAAAACAGCCATTTTTTGCACTGCAGTTCAAGGGCTGTTCGGGGACTGTTTTGGGACTATTCCGGGGCTGAAATTTTGTCCAAAACTTCAGCAATATCACTGGTAACATTCGGCCATAGCAAGGGAAGAGCAGAAAAATTTTTCAAGTCCGATTCATGAGCCCAACCGCCTCCGTTGCGCGAGGGAAGGCGTTCCCTACAATTGGCATCAAGAGCGAGGTTGAAAAGTGCTCTTAACCCTTAACTTTTTTTATTTAAAGTTACTGTTTTAATATATTTATATGAGTTATAAATATGATATGCATGTTTAGATGATTGGGCACATTGTTTAAGTTCATGTGATGAATGGTTTTAATATTTCATGCGATGAATGGATTTTGCATTGGTCGTAAATTTTTATGGCTCTTATTTTTATAGGTGATTTTTTTTATGGGTTGTTAGGCCATAAGGCCATTGTTTATATTCATTGTAATTTTATTTTCTATGTAAAAAAAAAATTCAATTCTTTGTAATATGGAGCATCGAAGCCTCTAAAGAAGCCAATACCACTTTGGAGCGGGATTTGAAGGCCAAGGAATGCCTTGGTAGATCTTATGTACTAATTAGATTAGTATAGAAAAATAAGAGCCCAGTCAATGCAAAATAATCTTTTGTTATATGTATGTTTATTTCGAATTGTTTGAATAACATGTCATATAGCCTAGGGTGCCCACTCGTGCATTTTACTTGCCATAACATGTCATACATGCATTATCATTAAAGACATAGAATTATGATTTTATGTAAATTTAAAAGGTTTAAATAGAATATGATATGCATTGAATTCATTAATTAGATTAATGGGATTAAGTGTCTAAAACTTGAATTCTAATATATTCGACTTAATTGGTGCATAATAAATTCCATTGGTATATAGGATGGAAACCCGGATATAAATTCCATAGCCGATTCCGTATGGACGGAAATGTGGTCTGCACTCGGGATACAATTCCACGTACCATTGGAGTTTATGACGCACTAAGATTTATTAAAATGTTTAATTAAAATTTTGACTATTTAGAATTCTATGGTTTTAGACCTTTAAGTGCTTAGTATTTTAAGAGTTAAAATATTGTAGCTCACTTAATGACACTCAAATTAAATAGTTTAATAGAGTATAATTATTAGTAGAGACAAATAGGATTTTAGTGACACAATTTTAATGGTTAAAATTGATTAGCTCGCTTGTGACAAACTAGTGTAAGTAAATTATGCTTTAGCCGCCATAATTTTATACACACTAGTTAGGATAAAATATTATATATTTTAGATAGAAACTTTAAGTTTAAAATAGTGAGTGGGAGAGCGATATACGACAGTACATCCCGCGATCTCCGTTGTTAGTCCAAAAACGTGAGATTCAAAAGGCGCCTCGAGACGGCTTTGTTTTCGTCCCCCTACGGATGGTGTCCATTTGGGGTCAATATCAAGTTTGGGTTCCGAAAGGATAGGGATTCTAGATGTATCTTTTGAACTGACCTACCCCACGGCGGCACTTCACTTTTTAAGTCAAAGAATCCCGAAACGGCGGGTTACACTCACAAAGGAATAATTAACTGTTAATGAAATTCCTTGATCAAATAAAACGGTAGCTGTTTAATATAGGAATAAGAGTCATTCCCGCATATATCAGACAGCTGAGATTATCTCAATCTATCATGCGAGTACTTGCAGAATACTTGGCTCCGATGGAATGTTACCTCCCGGACCAGTAGAGATCCGGCCGTGGGGGAGATGTTCCGACTGTTGGGATGTATGCCCTAGAGCTACATAAGATGTAAACGGTTTCTATTGCATAGAAATAAAATGCTGCATTATTCATTTATCAAATTGTTTTTTTTAATTCGCATATTATATATCTTCATAAATACCATAGATTTCTTATGTACCTTCAAGACTTGGTACATGAGTGTCATGCACCAGAGGATATAAGTCTGAAGTTAGTAATCTTAAATAGTCCATAGAGAGCAAATAAACCGGTGCTTTGTTTGTGGTTTATCTATAGCTGCGGTCCATTCTATATTTGGATGGCGATCTTAATCCGGATCATCCATGTAGAGACATGAGAATGGAGGCACCTTGTATGATATGATCATATAGGACTGGACCCAGATAGAAATGACATTCTTATAATATCCGTTAAACAAAGAAAGTCATTTCAATCTACTTGATGGTCATATATGGATTGGTCTTAATCCTGAGTGTACTACGAACTCCTGCATGGCGGGATATGTCCTTTGATTTACAAAGGTGAGGTTGGTGTAGCAAACCCAACCAATAACTACGTATTTTGGGGGCAGAGTCTGCCATGTAGCTGGGAATGTTTTACATAGACATGGAATTCACTCATTCTTGCGAGAAGTAGATGAATATCTCTCTTAAGGATTGATTCGGTATTTGAACGATTAGAGCGCTCAAGTCTTTCTATTACGAATGGAAAGATTAATATTCATAACCGTTATGAATAAATTGTTCATTAGAGAATCAATGGTACTTAAGATAAAATAATTAGAATGGTATAACGTACATTATGACCCGGCAGTGGACACCGACTTTGATCGGCCTTATATTTGGATGGTCCAATTATATACTCACAAAAGCAATATTATTAATGTGATTAATAATATTAATTATATCACACATGAGACTTTCTATTAAAAGTTAATATAAAGTATTAATAATTATATTTGATAATTATTAAATTAGAATATTAAATTATATAAGATATGATTTAATAAGGCTAAGAATTATTACAATGTAGGATTCCTTATTGGATAAGGAATAGGATTTGTTTGTTTTGGAAACAAAATCAAATCCTAATTAAAACCCTACCTTGGCCCAATTTTTGACTTATTTTGGGATAGGATTTGTTGGTTTTGGAAACAAAATCAAATTCAAAATAATATCCCACTTGGCCGAAAATTTGGAGTACTATAGGGAGTAGGATTTGTTTATTTTTGAAGCAAAATAAAACAAGGATTCCTAATCCCTAGCCTTGGCCGAATTCTACACCTATTGGGAGACTAGTGGTTGATTTGTTTTATGAAACAAATTAACCGTAAGTATAAAAGAAAATTATGATTTAATTTTATAAATAACCATTGGAAAAAACCCTAGCCTTCATCTCATTCTCCGAGCTCTCAAACGTTGATATCTCTCTTCGGTGTGTGTGATCATTCTCTAAACCGTTTAGAGATTTCTTGTGAGTGTAGTCCACACTACCCTCCGTTAGTGTCGAGACATAGTTCGGAAGACCTCGTGACATTGAATATCATCCCCAAACCACCCCTGCAGTTTGCGGCCCCACTCCCTGAGGAACCCTAAATTGCGCAAGAACATGGAGGTTCAGGGAGCTCCGTTTTGTTTGATTTTCTTTCGGGATTTTGGGAAACACTTTAGGATATCTTAAGGCCTGTATTAGGATTATTTTTGGGAGAAAAATCAGATCTGAAACAGACCTGCAAGTGGCACAAATCAGACCTAGAGTTGGGTAACATACGCGCCCATAACGTATCCAAAACAGTCCATTTTTTGCACTGCAGTTCAAGGGCTGTTCGGGGACTGTTTCGGGACTATTCCGGGGCTGAAATTTTTTCCAAAACTTCAGCAATATCACTGGTAACATTCGGCCATAGCAAGGGAAGAGCAGAAAAATTTTTCAAGTCCGATTCCTAAGCCTAACCGCTTCCGCTGCGCGAGGGAAGACGTTCCCTACACCGACCCATGCCGATGAATGATCCACTCGGTGAGACATAACCCGACCCCGAGCTTGCACAATTTTTGGCTCCAAAAGAATGTTGCCTCCCCGGACCAGTTGAGATCCTGCTATGGAGAAGATGCTCTGATCCCATGCCGATGAATGATCCACTCGGTGGGACATAACCCGACACTGAGCTTGTAAAATACTTGGCTCCGAGGGAATGTTACCTCCCCGGATCAATTGAAAAAATACCTCGACGGAATGAATGCAGCCCCGAGCTAGTGAAATAAATGGCATCGACGGAATGAATACAACCCTAAGCCAGTGAAATAAATGGCCTCGGTGGAATAAATACATCCCTAATCCAGTGAAACAAATGGCCTCGGTGGAACAAATACAGCCCGAGCCAATGAAACAAATGAGACTTAATCGCGAGGGAAAAACTTTAACCGCTGAGGCTCCGCGGATCCCCGTGTAGGCGTCCCTTTACCGGGCATCAATAAAAAAAAGATAGAAATATGACAAGGTTAGCACGGCTGAGGTTACTTAGCACATACTCCACACAGACTCAAAAAGATAACAACTTTAGTGCCCCAAGGTAGCATCCTGCTTGGTGCCTCCCAAAACAACAATTCTGAACCTTATAATTTAGTGTCCCAGCTAGCCGGGCTATGGATCAGTGAGTGGTCAAAGCCATGAACCTAGGTCCATGTTGGGCGAGTCTGGAGTCTGCAAACGCTATGGGGCAGAACCCTCCCCATGCTATGCTTCTTCTGATTCGAGGTGGTTATCTAGACTATCCACGGGGGAAAAGCCTCCCGTATTCGCCATCCCTTAAGGTTGCAAGAGTCACGGAGGCCCCGGGGCCTTCCCCACGCTGTGCACTTGATGTTTCGTAACAACACTCACCAGCCAACTCGCAGGGGAAGAAACCTCATTGGGTCCGGTTTACTCGAGATCAAAAAAGTCATAGAGGCCATTCGGCCGTCCCCATGCCATGTGACTGGTGGTTCTCAATGGGATTCACCAACCAATTTGCAGGGGCAGAAATCTCCCTGGATCCGGTTTACCCGAGGTCACAAAGGTCATTGAGGCTGTTTGGCCGTCCCCATGTCGTGTGCCTATGGTTGTCAATGGGATTCACCAGCCAACTCGCAGCGGCAGAAACCTCCATGGGTCCGGTTTACTGGAGCTATTCCCCAAAAAAATGAGTCATAGGGTAATAACGCTCTGGCCTCGGGGATTTGATAATGACACCCGGGATTGGCATGACACGAGAGGTTCACACTTGTCCAAAATATACTTCATCCCTTGAAGCGTTTCGGATCCTTAAAAGTGAAAGTACCTGTGTCAGAACACTTCCACCCGGGGGTTCGATAATGACACCTGGGATTGGCATGCCACTGACTTGGTGTCCTTTCCAGGTATTGAACACCCCTTCACCCTGAGCATATCCTAGGAATATTGAACATGGATTTCGTATTCAATTAATAAACAAGGAAAGTGGATAAGTTTTTAATTTAAAAGAGAAAGTCTTATTCTTATTCATGGGATCTACTGCCCTTTTTACAACTTTTTGCGGGTCATTTCAACATAGGCTTTACAATGAATTCTCTGACACTTGTCCTGCAGTCCGATTATATTCTTCCGGTCTGAACTTGATTCTGAAATTCCCGATCGACTTGACAGGATTCCCCTAAACCGAGCTTTGTGAAATCAGCTCTGAACAATTCTAGAGCTCAGTAAAAAACCTTTCCTCTGACCTCTAGTGGTCCCCCATGGGATTTTTATCTTTTCCCCTCATTCGAGGCCACCACCGCATAATATGCCGGTGGCACTCATAGAGACTGATCGTGTGCCCCCAGCATACTGGTTCGCCTTCCGCTCCATGAGGGCCATCTTGGCCGTGAAATCGCAGATCTAGTAGGTCGAACCACTGCCAAAACTTCTTTAAGACGAGCCTGTTGATCCGCTAGGGGTAGCGTGCATATTCAGCTAGCTCCAACCGTTACATTTCATTCTACGGCTTAGTCTTAATTAGTGATTCCTGGTCACCTCTTTTACATTTCATTCTACAGCTCAAGGAGATGAGTTACTGGAAGTACTTCCTCAGCATCTCAGTATTCCAAGGCATTTTGAACTGGGTACCGTCCAGCTGCTCCAAAAGATATGTATCAAGCCTAAATATTTTTGCCACTCCATGCATCCCGCCTCACTTGGTACCCAGTGAACTTTCCTCTCTCCTCCGGCTTGGACCAGCCTCCAATCTTTCATCATTCATCTTTTCTAACTTTCCCAGTTTATCCATCATGGCATTTATGAAGGTCTAGTTTGTCTATCTTTCGTTTCTCATGCTATCTTCCATTCTCTCCATCCACTCAGTTATTGAACCATCCGACGATCTATGGTTCCCTTCTCCTGCCATGGTCTTACTACATCAAATATTTGTTGCTCTCTCCCCACAGACGGTGCCAATTGTTGACGGGTGATTTTAGTTCCAGAGGTAATTTCGGGATAATGCTCCGGAACAATCCTCATCCAACCGTGAATTTGTTTGGTTATGGGGGTCAAAAGCAAACTTAGCATGATAAAGAAACGAATACAAAGGCGACAAAGGATTTAAGTGGTTCGGCGGAATAGATCCAGTCTATGTCTAAGTGAACAAAGTAGAGTACTGATTTTATAACTGAACCGAGCTCGACCGACCTATTTTTCAAGGGTGGTCAAGTAATACCTAGCTGTTTTCTTTGTGGGTTTACAAATAGTGTTTGAGTGAGATTTTGCTAACCCTTACAAATAAGATTACCCTCCATTTATATACTGAGGAAAAACGACACTATTCCCATATATTTATGACGTCAACCATGCGGATTTCCTGCCGATTGATGGGCTCTATGCCCTAACTGTCTCGCCGAAAGCAAACCTGCCATCTGACACTTCATTAAATCATTCTGTTTTGAGCACTGCCACACTCATCAATTATGAAGACAGCCTATAAAGATATCTCAGGCTGTATCCAATCGGTCCCGGTCACAAGTCAGTATTATGAGGACGACCAAATATTGTCCCGAACTAATCCAACTGCTTCCGACCTGTCCCATAATATCCGAGCTCATTCTTTCGATCTAGGAGGAAGGATAGGACTGAGCCGAGCTACTGGGCTATAGTGGTCGGGGTCGACTCTGATATTGTCGGCCTCTGATATCTGCACCATGCTATGTTCTCGGGTTGATCAACATCGGGAGACCAGGTCTGGATGCCATGCCCGATCGAGTATCAGTCAATACCATCAGAATATCCGTCCTCCCAAAAGAAAAAAATTCTCTATCTTTCCTTATCGAACTATTCGAAACACTTGATCACAAAAATTACCATCTAACACTTGAAATTTTTTTTGCTAGAGTCGTTATATAATTCTTTGTTTGTCACAATTTGGCTCGATGTATATGCATTTACTTCTTGTGATAGATGCACCAATCCATATTCATACTATTATTATTTCTTCCTTATTCATTGCGGGTTGGTTATTCATCAACACGAGAGGTTAGCCCTCGTTTAAACGAGTATTTTAATATTTAATAAAGAACCGATGAAGGAATTTCATTATTATCTAGCTATCGTTTTCATTCTTTGAAATAACTCAACAAATTTAATAAATCTTTCGAAGACATTTTAATTGATGATCACGCCCACTAGATGATTACACTTTTTTTTTTAACGTTATAAATCCTGAGCTAAACCATCCGATCCGGATTTAAATAGAGTAGATAAAATTTTCGACTGTCCCATACTCTGATAAGAAATGCACTTCTCGAATTCGAATTCAGAACTCGAAGGTTAGATCCTGAATCTTATACAATCAAGCCACACCCATTAGAGACTCAGTTAATCAATCAATGACTGCAATCTCAGTCGAAAGATGGTGATTAAATTTTTTTTTTACTCGATTAATTCACATCTTTCATCATATGAAACCACTTAATTAAATATTTTTCATCATAGGATGTTTGTTAATTTTTAAAATAGTATAAAAATGGATCAATTGCAGATGTTATCATGCTCCCAAGTAAAATTTTTATGGTCTCGCCGAATAATTGACCTAAAGTGAAGCGAAAACGTAGACGCACATGTGAAGCAAAAAGTATTTGCTTTTGCTGAATTATTAATAAATGCAATCAAGTTGCTTCAGCTACAGGTTCAATTAGAAACAGGCTCACAGCTCACCAATGTTCCACAAGACTTAAAATAAAGACTCTTAGATCCCTTTTAAAGGTGACGGGAATAATGACATATGAGATTGAGACCTCTTCTCTTCAATTATGTAAGCCCCACAATATTATCTCCGATAAACTTTTGGTGATTAAAAATTCTAAATATGAATAAGATGAAATTTATGTCAATTTAATTATTATGCATGCAACTAGACCCGGCCAAGGTTTTGGTTCGGAATCCAAACCGAACCGATTGGAACCGGATGGTTCCGGTTCCAACCGGTTCCGGTTCCGGAACAGAACCGGAACCTAACCGGTTCGGTTAGGGTTCCTCCCCTAGCCGAACTGGTTGGAACCGTTCGGTTCCAACGGTTCCAACCGGACCGTACGGTTCCGGTTGGAACCGGTTTGAATATATACAATAATATATATTTTTTAATTTTTTAGATAAGAATTTTATTTGTAATTTAGTGTAATTATGTAATGTAATTTAACGTAATTTGTAATTTACATAATTTTATTTGTAATTATGTAATTTTATTTGTAATTATTTTCAAAAAAAAATAATTTAATGTAATTATTTGTAATTTGAGTTTTATTTTTAAAAAAAAAAAAAAACCGAATGGAACCGGAACCGGAACCGAACGGTTCGTTTCCGGTTCCGGTTTAGTGTGGAACCGAAACCGAACCGAACCGCCGGCTCGGTCTACATGCAAGAATGGTAGTTTGTATTTCGTGAATCTACCATAAGCAACGAATTATATATTTTGTCAAAAATTTTGTGATGAGAAAATACTCAAGAGTAGACCGGGCCGGCGGTTCGGTTCGGTTCCGAACCGGAACCGAACCGTTCGGTTCCGGTTCCACACCGGTTCCATTCGGGTTTTTTTTTTAAAATAAAACTCAAATTACAAATAATTACATTAAATTATTTTTTTTGAAAATAATTACAAATAAAATTATGTAAATTACAAATTACGTTAAATTAAATTACATAATTACACTAATTACAAATAAAATTCTTATCTAAAAAATTAAAAAATATATATATTATATATATTCAAACCGGTTCCAACCGGTTCGGCTAGGGGAGGAACCCTAACCGAACCGGTTAGGTTCCGGTTCGGTTCCGGAACCGGTTGGAACCGAAACCATCCGGTTCCAACCGGTTCGGTTCCGGTTCCGAACCAGAACCTTGGCCGGGTCTACTCAAGAGTGTTACTAACATTGTTTTTATGCAGGAATCCAACATTGATTAATGAACGAGAATTAGCCTAAGTTTGTTACTGCTGTTGGTTTGAAAACTTAAGTGATTTCATGTCACAGTGGATTGATTAAAAAAACAACTTATATATAATTATATTTTATTATTTTCACACACATAATAATACATTATTATATAAGTGATGTTATATTACCGTAGTAATAGAATTTTTCCTTGTAGATCCATTGGCTCATATGAATATATTGTATTCATGGATGATTTTGAAAACAGCCGACACAAATGACCGGTGAAGTTCCCAAATTTTACTTAAAAATCTAAAAGAAAAAAAAAACATTTTTTATCGAAAAAGAATTATATAATTTATAATTTCATTTAGATCCGTAAAATCTAAGGGCTATCCTTATTCCACTGGCTCTTGAATTGACAGTGACTTGAAACCCGCTCTTAAAAACAATTTAATCATCAGCCATCACAAAATAAAAAAAACACCCACACAAAATTTTATGTCAATCGTGCGTCTGAAATTGCAAAAGTGGCATTATTGCCGTGACACACAGTATTATGCATGTGAGCTGAACTTGTCTTCTTGTAAGGATATTGGCTCCCAGAGTTGATTTTTTTGCCTCACCTTCTTGTCCTGTTTAACAATTCTCCAATTGGGACCAATATTTTTAAGCATCAAATTGAAGATATTCTTATAATCAAAGAAAATTTGTATGTCATAAAAAATTTATATGGAAATTGGAACTAGCTTTTGTCCTTCCATGGCCACTAGGTTGAATAATTGGTCCCATCATGTGAGTCATGCCTATATTATTTACTCAGGAAGACTTCCAAGTCTCGATCATTGACATGTCTTCATGCAACTCAAGAAATGGTCATCCCCTTTTAACATAAGAAAATTCAACTCCATCCTTTTTGTCTTAATATTACATTACTCCTAAGGTCGTGTCAACCCTCGGCCTCAATCTCCTTAGAAATGGTTAGGTTTGAAAATTTTAAATTATTTTCGAGTATTAAAAATATAACCCATATATGACGGATCGGGTTTAAAGAAGTTCTCCGTCATGCAAGTTAAGGGTGGAAAAACGAATCAATGAATCGAATTTATATCGAATCCTAAACGAATCGAATCAACGAATCGGATTTATCCCCGCCTTGATGCTCTACTGATTACTTATGGCTAATATTCTCTCAGGATTACTTGGTTGCTTCTTGTAGAAGGGGCACTCCTTTCTCCAAGAACTTGAACATGAAAATGATGGAAACTCTCTCGTTATTATAAACTCTCTAATATGTCTATATTTTCCCACAAAATTGAATATTTTAAAATGAACCTAAAGACCCTTTTATATAGGCGTGGATGAGTGCATTTGTGGGAACCCTTTGATTTAGGGTGTAACCCTCCTAAATATCATACCACTTCTAAATACCATTTAAAGCCTAGAGATACATACATTCACTTTAGAGGATATGTTCCTTCATCCTTTTGTCATTCTCATACGGCGCTTCTTAAGGGACATGTTGTTGGGGCGAATGTGGAATCCCTATGGTCGGATCGGTATCCCGCATAACAAAAATAAGTCTAACTCGTGGATATCAAACATGAGTGTAATTTTTAAATATTTTAATGAAATATCATATTCCATTACAAGTATTTAGGATAAAATCGAGGATGAACCGGAGTCTAGAAAAATCAAATCGGGATAGAATCGGATAACTTGACCAAATCGAGTGCGCACATGCATGCAAGCAACTTGCGGAGCATGCAGCGCAGCATGCAAAACATACTACTGGCAGTAGCTTTTTGCTTGCGCTGCATTGCAACGCAGTGCTCTTGATTTTTTGACTTGATTAATTTTTTAATTTAAAAAATCATAAACACCTCTTAAAATCACCCAAAATAATTTTAATTTCAAAATCAACTACAACACATATTATACAACAAACATATCTCTATTTTATATATATATATATATATGTGTGTGTGTGTGTGTGTGTGTGTTGTGTGTGTGTGTGGGGGGGGGGGGGGGTGGGGGTGTGTGTGTGTGTAATCCCACAATGAAAGGACTGATGAATAATTCTAGGTCATCCAAAGGTAGTCAAATCATTCTAAAATGGTAGCCATACATCCAAGCTATCAACCAAATTTCCAAACTCTAATTTTATGTTTGTGTCTAACATAAACATTTTGACCCAATCATAAGCAAATTGTGTTTATACTTCCAAAGTATCTATACACAATTCTATAGCCTAATTTCAACATCAAGTTATATTATTATATATCTAATACATATACATCATTATGTGTTTCATTAATGATAACTCACTAATGAAAAACATAATTTTAGAGAAGATCAAACTTACCAAGTAAGGTAGATTCCAAGATCCAATATTATTCTTCTTATTGAAATATTGTAGAGAACTTCCAAAGTCTGCAAGCTTGTCTCCAATATCCAATTTTGATTCCAATGCTAGCAAGCTTCACTCCAAGATCCAATCTTGATTCCTCTTTTTTGAAATGTCGTAGAGAACTCTTCAAAACTTCTCCAAGCACTTCTTTTACTTAGGCTGATATTTCTAAAACGTTCTTGTTTTAGCTTTCACAAGCTTAACATTCTCAAGCTCAAGCTTGTCAATCTAATATGCATAGTGGCACCGAGCACCAACTCCAACACATGTCTCTCATACATTTATATATATATATATATATTATAAGAATTTCCTACAATCCCCCATAATTCTCCAAATATTAATGCATACACTTAAGAGAGTTTTCTTGAAATAAAACTACATCGGAATAGGTAGATTTCACCTTGAACCTTTCCTCGTGAATGAAAATCAGATTTACTTGGAAAAATCGGTGACCTATAGTCTTGAACTGTACCTGAAAAAATCGGCTTGGCTATCTTTGCCTGTTGTTGAGGACCAACTGCCTTCTTCTTCTTCTTGCCTTTCTTGTTCTTTCCCATGGACATTCCTTGGGAAGAAGCGGAAAGAGAAGTAGATCTAGGAGGGCGAGTCGGTAATCCCTTCCTAAGGTCCTCTTCTGTCGTGAGCAACATCCTATGTAGCTCATGGTAGGTACAGACAGTCCCGTGCATGTTGAAGTACATCACAAACTGGCGGAATGAAGCTGGAAGTGAACCAAGAATGACACTCCTCCCGAGAATGTCATTCAAGATGAGATTATGTTGCCTCAATTGATCGATCAAATCGATCATTTGAAGAACATGTGGGCTAATAGCTTGCCCCTCATCCAGCCGCTCATGGAACAGTTCCTGGCGACTTTGTGAACAATCACTTGTTCTTGGTTCTCAAACGATTGTCTCAATCGCGTCATCATACTATAAGAATCAACCATACCATAGTATTGTTGCTTGAGTTTTGGAGAGAAAGAACTGAGGATGTATGATTTAACCTTAAATCATCATCCTTCCAAGTTTCAAAAAACTCGGCGTTCCTCTTCCGTAGCATCCGCACCCACTGCAAGGGGCAACGGACCCTCAAGTACATAACCCAACTTTTCGGAGTCGAGGACAATCCTCAAGTCCATTTCCCAGTCTGTAAAGTTCTCAACGCCTTTTAGTTTATTCGCATCAAGCATACGCGCAAACTGATTTGTGGATTGTCCCGCCATCGCAAATCTATCATATAGATCACGAAAAACGGTTAGCAGATATAAAGCAGTTTCATATAATATCAAAAGCATAAACAAGATCATGATTTTTAATCTAATATGCCCCTCCCACTAAATCATGCAATACTGTAATCCCCAAACATAATACAAATATTTAATAATTAAATTAAATACTAATAGTGAAAGGGGAATCCTGTGAATATATTTCAGCTCACAGCCAGAGGACGGTCTCGCCTACGTATATTCATCAGATAGACAACTCATTTGTCAATCACTCATAATGACTCCTAAGTTTCCGGTCCTAGTTGTTTCTCGTTGTCACTGCGAAGGCAGGCCCACAAGGAGACGTACCAAGGTTAAAACTCGTCAATGATAAACTCAAGTTACTCACGTAATCCTGACAGCTAGGGCACGTTCAGAATTCCGTTTTCGCTTGAATTTATCTAGTATTGATATACATCCAGTATGAAAAATCTCTATCGGCTACCACCCTCACAGCAGAGGCACGGTCTCGGATGTAGTCACGGAGAATTATTCATAAGCCGTATTGACAAGACGGACCACATAACATGCATCAAATACATAAACTACATTTAAACCTTATTAATTAGGGATTTTTTTTTTCCGTTAAGTGTCATACACCCTAAATCTAATCGATTCAGTTTCTAATAAGCACGTATAAAGTCAAGAATAGATTATTTAAATAAGCTAATCATTTTAAACGGCCTAGAATAACTCGCTCTGATCTCATTTTGTAGGGTTTTTTTAGGGGCTGAATCCGGTAACGCAGCGGAAGCGGTGAAAATCGTATTTTCCGATTTCAAAAATTTTTCTCGGATTAATTAAATAAACATATTTATTTAATTATCCAATAATCAAATTATGAAATAAAATTCAAATGAATCATATTCAAGTGAATTTACCGAATTACCCTAATATTGGTACTTTGTCCATTTTAGTCCGAAATTGATCAAATCAATTTTGAATGATTCTAAATCATTTCTAGGATGAACTTAGCATGCTTAAAACATCAAAACACCAAAAGCACCAAAAATCTCAAATTTCTAGTCCTTGGCCGAGAGCTCCATTAAAGGGGGGTTTTGTGCATTTTGTCATTTCATGCATCAAAACACATCAAGATGTAATCCAATCAACATGAAACTTTATATGCATCATATACACATCTAAATACACAACATAAATGAAAAGCCCCAAATTTGGAATTAGTTATAAACCCTAATTTTTCAATTTCCACAAATTGGACAAATTAGACCAAATACACTAAATCAATTACTTCAATCATCTTTCTTCCATCCAATCCAAGTCTCAACACAATGAAACAACTCAAGATCAAATCTAGGTCATCTTAGAGTGGGTCAACAACTCTAGATTAGCAACATGGTTTCCAAAACCTTAAAAGAATCCTTACAACTACAATAGTCACAAGTTTCTTTCATCACACATGCTCAACACTTCCATCAAACTACCATCAACCAAAACACAAGAATAAAGAAAAGAATAACTTAAAAACATCATATGTTCAAACCTAGATCATAAGGAACAATTTCTTACCTAATAGTAAGTTTGAAAAACTTACTAAAACCAAGCTTTCCTTAGGTTTTTCCTTTTTTTTTCACAAGTTTCTTTGGTTTCTTTAATGGAGTTGTGAAAAGTGTATTAGGTTGCTAAATGAAAATGAAATGAAAACAATATATACTTGTGGTGAATTCCCCTGGCCGAATTCATGCCAAGCATATACAAACAAATTTCATTTCAATTTCATTTAACTTTGCATTTGATAAAGTAAATTAAATATCTAAAAACACTTTATAGATATTTATTTTAAGTCAACAAAGGCAATTTTAATCATTTCAAAACAAATATCTAAAGTTAAGATATTTATATTTTAATTATATTAATCATTTAACAATAAATAATTAATTAATTAATTAATATAAATATATTAAATATATGTATCTCAATTTGACTATTAATTAATGTATTTAAAAAATCAAGTATTAAATGTAAATACACAACAATTAAGGAAATGACTATCGGGTCCTTACACATGTATTTTGCGTTTAACCTTTAAACGACTTTATAAACAATCAATATTATTTATTAATGTTGCTCTAGTGCTCTACGAGTTTATTTCATTATTGAGACTCTCTAGATTCTGGCATATCCGTCACAAAATCCAATTTCGTGTCTATAATTTATCCACCCGTAAATTATGACGATCACGGATAAACTTGCTGAATCATACAGGTCGAGGTCATGACAAATGTATAATTCCTCCATCACAGGTATCCGGATGTATCCCAGAGATATAGATGTAAACGTCAAATCTCTATGGGGATTATCCAGTCGACTATTCTATTAGCAATCTCAAAAGAATGTTTAGAACTAGCTTCTAAACTTTACCACGGGCCCATGGTTTTATCTGATTGCTAATTATATGGACTACATATACTCTGGTACATAGAACTGACGGATCCTATCTTGATACACATAAGACACCCTGAGGATCTATCTACACCCAACGAACAGGCGGAGGTCTGATCTAAATAGATCGGTGACGTGACTGTCATCTAAGTGTAGAAGATGTCTCATGTGCCCACGATGGCATCTCAAGTCTAAGAATCACAAGTGCTACTCAACCCAAGAAGATTCTTATTGACGCTGGTGTACCATCCATAAGAATCTTCGGTGAGTCATTCAGTGTTTATCCGCTATAAACACCTACACGTCTATACTAGTCTCCAAGACTTATGGTTCATTGAGAAACCATTGGAATCATATATTCCAGTATACGACTTGTACCGGTCTCAACGGGTTTACTATACTGACCAAGTAGTGTAAACCTTGACCAGGAACTGTCTGAGAATGATAACGTCATGATACTACTCAATGTCCATTGCGACGCTTTTGCAACTGTATCATGACTAATCATTCTAGGTTCATTACGTCTTTACCATATTAAAAGATCCATTATATTATAGAAACTGCATATATTATTCATAATAATAATAATTTTTACAGAAGTATTTACACAGAAATACAACCGGGAATTGGCGCTGTGAGCACCAACCCCAACAAAAACTCCCACTTGTTCTAGTGCCAATAACGATTGTATCTAATACCCATCGACTCCACGTGTTTATCAAACAACTTCGGAGGTATGGCCTTCGTCAGCGGGTCTGCTACATTCTTCACTCGGTACCTTGCACATGATAATATCCCTCGTGACACAATCTCTCGAATGATGTGGTACTTGCGTTCCACATGCTTTGACTTCTGATGCGCCCTGGTTCCTTTGCTTGCACAATGGCCTCCAGTATTATCACAGTATAACGGAATCACATTCTCGATACTTGGGACAACTCCCAATTCTGTGACAAAGTTCTTTATCCACACAGCCTCTTTTGCGGCTTCAAAAGCTGCAATATATTCCGCCTCAGTGGTGGAATCAGCTGTAGATCCCTACTTGGAACTCTTCCAACAAACTGCACCTCCGTTAAGGGTAAAGAAAAATCCAGATGTAGACTTTCTATCATCGGGATCCGATTGAAATCGGAGTCTGTATACCCATTAACTTGCAGTTCATTTCCTCCATAAATTATTAACTTATCCTTAGTACCTTTAAGATACTTGAGGATATGTTTAATGGCCATCCAATGGTCATTACCTGGGTTGGACTGATATCTGCTAGTTACGCTAACAGTGAAACTGATATCAGGCCTTGTACATAACATGGCATACATTATGCTACCCAAACACGAAGCATAAGGTTGGCTAGACATTCTAACCTTCTCATCTTCTATTTATGGACACATCTTCTTTGAAAGATGAATCCATGTCTGAACGGTATATTTGCTGTCTTACAGTTACCAAAATTTGCCGTTCAAGATCTTATCTATGTACGTTGATTGGGATAACCAATTAGCCTCCTTTGTCTATCTCTATAGAGTTTTATCCCTAAAACATAGGAAGCTTCTCCCAGGTCCTTCATGGAGAAATTCTTACAGAGGTACGCTTTGACGCTTTGTAACATGCCTAAATCATTCCCAATGATTAGGATGTCATCAACATATAGGACTAAAAATACGACCATGCTCCCACTGGCCTTCTGATACACACAGGATTCTTCTGAATTCTTGAGAAAACCAGACGATCTAATAATCTCGTCGAATCGAAGATTCCAACTTCGTGAAGCTTGTTTAAGTCCATAAATGGACTTCTTAAGCTTACATATCATACCCGAGTTTTCGCTGGACGCAAAACCTTCCGGCTGTTCCATATAGATTTCTTCATCAAGAAGTCCATTTAGAAAAGTCATTTTGACATCCATTTGCAAAATCTCGTAGTCATGATACGCAGCTATAGAAAGCAAAATCTGAATAGACTTAAGCATTGCAACCGGTGAAAAAGTCTCATCGTAGTCGACGCCAGGTCGCTGCGTGTAACCTTTTGCTACCAGTCGGGCTTTGTAAGTTTCAACCTTACCGTCAGGCCGCGCTTCCTCTTGTAAACCCATTTACAACCGATAGGAATAATTCCTTCGGGAAGCGGAACCAAGTCCCAAACTTGATTCTCATGCATTGAGTCTATCTTGGATTTCATGGCATTTTGTCATTTCACGGAGTCGGTGTCCAACATCGATTCTCTATAGGTGAAAGGATCTGTCTCTTCTACTAAGAGAACATCCAGACTCTTTTCTTGTATTAAGTACAAGCGTTCAGGAGGTCTGGATACCCTTTCCGACCTACGGAGTGTATGTGTTGAAGGTCCTTCATCCACTTGAACTTCAGGTTCCTCCGTCGGTTCGTTGTTTTCAGGTTGGACTTCATCAAGCTCAACTTGTCTTGATCACCACCTTCTGACAAAAATTCTACTTATAGAAATTTTACGAAGCGAGCTACGAATACATTTCGATGCTCGGTATCATAGAACAGATATCCCCTTGTATTCGGAGGATATCCAACAAACCTAAACTTTTGCCCTCGAGGCGAAAGCTTTTTTTTACCTGAGTCACCCTGACATAGGCAGGACAACCCAAACCTTAATATAATTAAGATTTGGTCTCCTACCGAACCATATCTCATACGGTGTCGTAGGAACAGCCTTTAAAGGAATCTTATTCAAAAGATGTGGGCGGTTAAGAGAGAGTAGCCCCATAAATAATATGGCAAATCTGTGAAACTCAACATTGATCTGACCATATCCAATAAAGTCCGATTTCTTCTCTCAGATACTCCATTGTGTTGTGGGGTACCTGGAGGAGTATATTGAGCGAGAATCCCATTCTCTTTCATATAATCCATGAACTCATCACTCATATATTCGCCACCTCGATCAGATCGAAGGCATTTATATATTTTCCAGTTTGTTTTTCTACTTCATTTCGGAATTCTTTGAACTTTTTTCGAAGGTTCCGATTTATGTCGCATCAAATAGATATAACCGTACCGTGACAGGTCATCGGTAAAGGTAACGAAGTATGAATAAACCTGGTGAGCAGTTTGACTTAGTGGACCACATACATCAGAATGTACGAGTTCCAGTAAGTTAGTGGCACGGTGTCCAACACCAGAAAATGGGGCTTTGGTCATTTTACCCCGAAGAATACAGGATTCACATGTTGGATAGGATTCAATGGTGAGATCTGGTATCAAACCATTCCTAACCATTTGGTTAAGGCGTTTAGCGCCAATGTGACCTAGCCGCATATGCCATAGTTCAGTATTATTAACTTCAGGTAATCTACGTTTATTAATTCCAGAACTTAAAATATTTTGATGTTTGCAGTGTATAATGATCATGATTTATTTGGACAACAAATGATCTGAATATTATTCTTATCATATAAATACAAAGAACTGTTCTTAATATTAATACAAAAGCCTTCGTATCTAATACAAAAAGGGATATAATATTAGCTACACATCCAGGCACAAAAAAGCATTCATTTAACAAAAGTGTCCCATTCGGCAATGAGATCTCGCATACTCCCACTACAACTGCATCTCTCCAGGCTTCAGCCCCTACTTTCCTTCAACACATGCAACGAATTGCAAATGTGAATGGGACAAGCAGAATCTAAAATCCAGTTGGATGGGACGGCTTCACAAGCCAAATATATATCAATAACTGGAAAAATAAAAGTACCTGATGTTGATGCTCTCTCCCTCCTTATCTGGGCAATGTAGTCTGGATAGTTCCTCTTCCAGTGCCCGACTTTGCCGCAGTGGTGGCATTTGTCTTCAGAAGCCCTTTTGGGCTTGGCTATCTTTGCCTGTTGTTGAGGACCAACTGCATTTTTCTTCTTCTTGCCTTTCTTGTTCTTTCCCTTGGACATTCCTTGGGAAGAAGCGGAAAGAGAAGTAGATCTAGGAGGGCGAGTCGGTAATCCCTTCCTAAGGTCCTCTTCTGTCGTGAGCAACATCCTATGTAGCTCATGGTAGGTACAGACAGTCCCGTGCATGTTGAAGTACATCACAAACTGGCGGAATGGAGCTGGAAGTGAACCAAGAATGACACTCCTCCCGAGAATGTCATTCAATTTGAGATTATATTGCCTCAATTGATCGATCAAATCGATCATTTGAAGAACATGTGGGCTAACAGCTTGCCCCTCATCCAGCCGCGCATGGAATAGTTCCATGGCGACTTTGTGAACAATCACTTGTTCTTGGTTCTCAAACGATTGTCTCAATCGCGTCATCATACTATAAGAATCAACCATACCATAGTATTGTTGCTTGAGTTTTGGAGAGAGAGAACTGAGGATGTATGATTTAACCCTTAAATCATCATCCTTCCAAGTTTCAAAAACTTGGTTTTCCTCTTCCGTAGCATCCGCACCCACTGCAAGGGGCAACGGACCCTCAAGTACATAACCCAGCTTTTCGGAGTCGAAGACAATCCTCAAGTCCATTTCCCAGTCTGTAAAGTTCTCAGCGCCTTTTAGTTTGTTCGCATCAAGCATACGCGCAAACTGATTTGTGGATTGTCCCGCCATCGCAAATCTATCATATAGATCACGAAAAACGGTTAGCAGATATAAAGCAGTTTCATATAATATCAAAAGTATAAACTAGATCATGGATTTTTAATCTAATATGCCCCTCCCACTAAATCATGTAATACTGTAATCCCCAAACAAATATAAATATTTAATAATTAAATTAAATACTAATAGTGAAAGGTGGATCCCGTGAATATATTTCAGCTCACAGCAGAGGCACGGTCTCACTTACGTATATTCATCAGGTAGATAACTCATTTGTCAATCACTCAATAATGACTCCTAAGTTTCCGGTCCTAGTCGTTTCTCGTTGTCGCTGCGAAGGCAGGCCCACAAGGAGACGTACCAAGGTTAAACTCGTCAATGATAAACTCAAGTTACTCACGTAATCCTGACAGCTAGGGCACGTTCAGAATTCCGCTTTCGCTTGAATTTATCTAGTATCTGATATACATCCGGTATGAATAAATCTCTATCGGCTACACCCTCACAGTAGAGGCACGGTCTCGGATGTAGTCACGGAGAAGTATTCATAAGCCGTATTGACAAGACGGACCACATAACATGCATCAAATACATAACTACATTAAAACATTATTAATTAGGGATTTTTCCGTTAAGTGTCATACACCCTAAATCTAATCAATTCAGTTTCTAATAAGCACGTATAAAGTCAAGAATAGATGATTTAAATAAAGCTAATCATTTTAAACGGCCTAGAATCAGACTCGCTCTGATATCATTTTGTAGGGGTTTTTCTAGGCGCTGAATCCGGTAACGCAGCGGAAGCGGTGTGAAAATCGTATTTTCCGATTTCAAAACTTTTTCTCGGATTAATTAAATAAACATATTTATTTAATTGTCCAATAATCAAATTATGAAATAAAATTCAAATGAATCATATTTAAGTGAATTTACCGAAATACCCTAATATTGGTACTTTGTCCATTTTAGTCCGAAATGATTCTAAATCATTTCTAGGATGAACTTAGCATGCTTAAAATATCAAAACACCAAAAGCACCAAATATCCCAAATTTCTAGTCCTTGGCCGAGAGCTCCATTAAAGGGGGGTTTGTGCATTTTGTCATTTCATGCATCAAAACACATCAAGATGTAATCCAATCAACATGAAACTTTATATGCATCATATACACATCTAAATACACAACATAAATGAAAAGCCCCAAATTTGGAATTAGTTATAAACCCTAATTTTTCAATTTCCACAAATTGGATAAATTAGACCAAATACACTAAATCAATTACTTCAATCATCTTTCTTCCATCCAATCCAAGTCTCAACACAATGAAACAACTCAAGATCAAATCTAGGTCATCTTAGAGTGGGTCAACAACTCTAGATTAGCAACATGGTTTCCAAAACCTTAAAAGAATCCTTACAACTACAATAGTCACAAGTTTCTTTCATTACACATGCTCAACACTTCCATCAAAACTACCATCAACCAAAACACAAAGAATAAAGAAAAGAATAACTTAAAAACATCATATGTTCAAACCTAGATCATAAGGAATAATTTCTTATCTAATAGTAAGTTTGAAAAACTTACTAAATCCAAGCTTTCCTTTAGGTTTTTCCTTTCTTCTTCACAAGTTTCTTTGGTTTTCTTTTTAATGGAGTTTGTGAAAAGTGTATTAGGTTGCTAAATGAAAATGAAATAAAAACAATATATACTTGTGGTGAATTGCCCTTGGCCGAATTCATGCAAGCATATACAACAATTTCATTTCAATTTCATTTAACTTTGCATTGATAAAGTAAATTAAATATCTAAAAATACTTTATAGATATTTATTTTAAGTCAACAAAGGCAACTTTAATCATTTCAAAATAAATATCTAAAGTTAAGATATTTATATTTTAATTATATTAATCATTTAACAATTAAATAATTAATTAATTAATTAAATACAAATATATTAATATATGTATTATATTTACATTAAATATCAAATACATATATTCATTTATGATATAAGTCAAATATCTCAATTTGACTATTAATTAATGTGTATTTAAAATAATCAAGTATTAAATGTAAATACACAACAATTAAGGAAATGACTATCGGGTCCCTACACATGTATTTTGCGTTTAACCTTTAAACGACTTTATAAAAAATCAATATTATTTATTAATGTTGCTCTAGTGCTCTACGAGTTTACTTCATTATTGAGACTCTCTAGATTCAGGCATATCCGTCACGAAATCAAATTTCGTGTCCATAATTTATCCACCCGTAAATTATGACGATCATGGATAAACTTGCTGAATCATACAGGTCGAGGTCATGACAAATGTATAATTCCTCTGTCACAGGTATCCGGAAGTATCCCAGAGATATAGATGTAAACGTCAAATCTCTATGGGGATTATCCAGTCGACTATTCTATTAGCAATCTCAAAATAATGTTTAGAACTAGCTTCTAAACCTTACCACGGGCCCATGGTTTTATCTGATTGCTAATTATATGGACTACCTATACTCTGGTACACAGAACTGACGGATCCTATCTTGATACACATAGGACACTCTGAGGATCTATCTATACCCAACGATCAGGCGGAGGTCTGATCTAAATAGATCGGTGACGTGACTGCCATCTAAGTGTAGAAGAAGTCTCATGTGCCCACGATGACATCTCAAGTCTAAGAATCACAAGTGCTACTCAACCCAAGAAGATTCTTATTGACGTTGGTGTACCATCCATTAAGAATCTTCGGTAAGTCGTTCAGTGTTTATCCGCTATAAACACCTACACGTCTATACTAGTCTCCAAGACTTATGGTTCATTGAGAAACCATTGGAATCATATATTCCAGTATACGACTTGTACCGGTCTCAACGGGTTTACTATACTGACCAAGTAGTGTAAACCTTGACCAGGAACTGTCTGAGAATGACAACGTCATGATACTACTCAATGTCCGTTGCGACGCTTTTGCAACTGTATCATGACTAATCATTCTAGGGTCATTACGTCTTTACCATATTAAAAGATCCATTATATTATAGAAACTGCATATATTATTCATAATAATAATGTTTTACAAAAGTATTTACACAGAAATACAACCGGAAATTGGCGCTGTGAATACCAACCCCAACATATGGTAGTTTAAGGTGTGTGTAATTGATGATAAATTGAGGATTTGTGTGTTGGAAATGATATGGAAAGTTCGGATTGAGATTGGGCAAAATTCGCATAACAGTAAAAGAAGCCAGAAAACCTGTGAAATGGGTGCGCGTCGCGACGCGGGAAAGGCCCAACGTCGCGACGCTACGCAGAAAAATAGGGCAGTTCCTTTAAGTAGCTGAATTAATTTTGGACAGTTCCAGTTCCACCCCAGTATGGTTAAGATCACCCTTAGGACCCTAAATCAGTTCCCTAGCTGGCATTTCTTGCTAACACTACCTAATATCACGAATTACAATTTTTTGTACCTAAAACTAGTCAGTTTAATCTAGTTCTATAATTCATTTCATAAATTTTAAGTCTGACCAAACTATCACTTTTAGATCATTGCATGATATGCAATGTCATCCGACGAAGCAATATAGTTCCTTCCAGTTTCCAAGCACAATGAGTGGACAATTTCCCTTTTCTTTGATTTTTATTTCATAATTTCTTCAGTCACACTTATTTTTCAGCAACTAGGGCATTAGCCAAGTTTTTTTTATATAATATATGATCTAGCTTAATTTCAGAAGTTTTATAGAGAAAGATGTTCAGTTTGATTTTCATGTTTTCAGAATATGTTTTATGTTTTACTTTCGGGACATGAGGTATGTCCCCAGTATGTAACTATTACAGTTGGAATTGACGGATACAGAGAACATGTGCACATGTAGGGCTAGGATGGCGGCTTAGGATCGTGTACCTGGTCCCTAGTGGTGGCTACACTACCAGTTGAGCTGTTGTCCTGGGTATAGAGCCCTGGGTTGCTAGTTGAGCTGTTGTCCTGGACGTAAGGCACCACCAGCCTCAGAGATGTCGCAGTTGAGCTGTTGTCCTGGGCATCGAGTACCATTAGTTTTCAGAAATGCCGCAATTGAGTTGTTGTCATGGGCATCGAGTATTATCAGTTTTCCGTATATGGTTTCAGAAATAAGTTTTTAATAAACAGTTTTTAATTTACAGATCTCTAGTATAAAGCTTTCAGATTTTCAGTATTCAGACTTAAGAAATCAAACTTTAGTAAAGAGTTTTCAGAAACTAGTATTTTAAAGACAGCTTTCAGACAGATGAAGTTTTTAGAAATAAAATATTATTGAAAAGATGTTTTGAAAACATGACTTTTAAAGTTAAAAGATTTTTATCGGTTTTCAGTTTTTAGTCCACTCACTTAGATCGTATGACGATCTAACCCCCCCCTTCAGTTTTATCTGTTTTGTAGGGTTTCCATGAGGACGAGCTCGGGAGGACAGATACTGTTGCAGTCATTAGGGATGGAGTCCACCAGTATTAAGTCCCAAACATAAGGGTTCAGTTCAAGTCAAAATAGTTGTATGCATTGTTAGTATTATATTAGCTTGTATTGATCATCATTAAAAGAGTTGTAAGAAAATGATATTGTGAGCATTCAGTTATTAAAAGTAAAAGTATTTATATTGTCCAGTCGAGTTATGGTTTGCATGTGTAACAATGCATCCGAACTGTTTCGAATACAGTCAGATAGTCAGAGGCTTATGGGGTTAGTATAGCTATCAACTGCCGGTAACATCTCCCAGATCGGGGGTGTTACAAAGATAGTATTAGAGCATGGTCTAGGGAGTCAGTGACTGCAATGGGTAGAGTGTTGGGGTCTAGTATACGTAGTATGTCCGGGATACCCGTATATGAGGCTCTACCTCTCCAGTATCTGATCCTCGAGTACGCCTTCAAAGCTTCACATACAGGTTAGTAAATATTTCCCAGCTACTTAAATTCCTTTTCCTCAATCTAGTTAAAGGTTGTTCCATAGTCATCTTAGATTATTCTCCAGAGTTCCGAATAAGTTAGGGAACTAGACTAATAAGTTCCAAAGAAAGTTGAAAAGAGAGCAAAGGAGAAAAGAAAAGCTAGAAGAAAGGATAGATAAATGTTTGAACCAGTTAGACACAGAGATGTATAGAGATAGAATGGAATAGAAAAGCTTAAAAATATCCACCTAAGGAGTAGAAAGAGAAAGATGAAGCTAGAAGAGAAGTAAGATAAGATAGAAGATATAGAATCAGAGCAGTGAGCAAGACACTAGAATCCATACCAGTAAAAGAGAGTAATGAAAGTCCCAATAAGTATTAGAGTTGTTTAGTAGACTTAAGATTCTTTTCCTACTCAAGAAATCCTTCCAAGTAATCCAATAGTCTCCTAAATCCTCTCATAGATAGTGAACTTTCCAAGTAACGAAGAATAGCCAGAGAGATAACAGAAGTAAGAAACCCAGAATATAATTGAGAGCTCTAGTAAGGCCTAAACGTTGAAAGAGATTTAAATAACTCCAGGTACCCAAACCTTGACCCAGATCCTTAAGTGCGAAGCAGAAATGGCTAGTTACCTTACCTTTAGCGACCCGATAGAGACAAAACCTTAAACTATCCAGTCTTCAAACTCTTCCGTGACACAAGATCAGAGAGTTGTCCTAATAGAGAATAGAGCTTACCCCATAGACATAGATGACTGTAAGAGACTGGAGAAGAGTTTACCCAGGAACTTGGAAGGCAGATCAACCCGAAGTCAGTGGAAATCTATGAGAATATACAGGAATAGACCCATGAGGATAAAAAGAGTTAGAGGTGACAAAATCAGCAGTATGAAGCGTAAGTAGAGTGCCATAGTCGGAACTTATAGCAAAGGTAGAGATTAGGAATTTGGGAAGTAGAAGTAAGATACAGAAGTAGATAGAGATATAGAAATAGAGACGGATAAGAGATAACAGAATCAATAACAGTATGAATTGGAGATGTGGAGTTAAGTAATAAAGGATAATACTGAAACAGATACCCTTCCTTCTCAAAAGAATTCCTCTGAGATGGTCCAAAACTTTCCTGAACCACCCACTAGTAGTAGCAAGTTCCCTCAAGTATCAAGGACCATTATAAGTCAAAGAAGTAAGAAAGTTAAGGATAATAGTGTAATCTTTAAATAGATGCTGAACGCCATAAAGGTATAAAAACTTTAGGTTTTACAAACTCATACCTATAGTCAAATAAGACGAGTGGTGATCGAAACAGCAGTTAGTTGCCCTAACTAATGCATTCGATAAGATAAAGTCTGACCTACCCAGATCTTCACTCTTTCGAGATACAAGATAAGGAAGTTATCCGAATAGAGTCTACCTCAACCCATCCTATATGAGCAATAGGCTCCATCAGGACATACATGACTAGAACAAGAATGGAGAAGTTCCACGAAATATAAAGAAAAGATTAAGTAGTTCCTATTAGTATGAGTAAAAGTGATCATAAGAAAATGGATGTAAGTCCGTTTTAGGAGATAAAGAGACCTTGAAAGGTAGATTACCTAGAAGAATGATCAAAGGCAATTTTAAGAATGAAACAAGGAAACACTAGAACAGTGCAACAATCAAGGTGATTCAGAGTATGGCTTATTAAGACCAGTGGGAGTCCAGGAATAGATCAAATATTATAGAACCCACAGATAAGTTGAACTAACATAGATTTATTGTAAAGAATAAAGATAGGCTTGTGAAATCGTAAGAAATATAAGAAAGTGCTAAGTGTATCAGTATGGACAGTAGTATAAAGAGAACACATCAAGGTTTATAGGAATAACAAGAGGTTGAGATTTAAGAAACAAATAGAGAAATGACTCGCAGTTAGTCTTAAATAGTAAGGGATATAGTAAGGAAATAAAAATCTGGGAATGATACAATAATCGTGATGAGTAACAAAGGAACTTAGCATACTTTCTAAGGAAACGATAGAGTAAAGAATTGATAATAAGTTATGGAACCCTATAGCGTAATAAAGAAAAGAAATTGTAAAGAATAGTAATGATAAGTTCAGGCAAAGCACGGAGTGGCTTGTGGTATTGAGTAGAATGAGGATTTAAGGAAGAATGAAATGAATCGACCAAAGATTATAGAAAATCATTTATGGGAAAATAAGTAAGGACCTCATAAGAGAGAAAAGAATAAGAATTGCAGGAGGATAATAATATATATAGGTCAGAGATTAAGTAAGAAACATTCGTAGTAGAAAAGTAGAAACTGTTCTCAGAGAAGTAAGTGAGTATAAATGAGAAGTACTAGAATGAGAAATGAGCTATCATAGCAAAATGAGTCGCATAAAGAGAATAGCAAGAGGATTAATGTAGTATCCAAAAGAAGAGTGTAGTAACAGCATGGAGTTAAGTAACAAAAGAGTAAGTTAGAAAATTTTTAGTTGTACACCCAGTATAAGAAAAGACATCAAATAAGTAAACGCGGAAGCCCTAGATAAGGGTATGTATCATCAAGGTACCGATAGTTTGAGATTAGTTCCCACCCTCCCCAACCCTCGATTGATGTCGATAATAAATAAAACAGAAGCACAACCTGGAGATACTCCAAAAAGTAAGAATAAGAGTAGTGATAAAAAAACTGAAACGTATGACCCTTAAGGACAGTATCAAATCAGAATAACAAGAGAATGAAAGATAATCCAAGTAATAGATAAAAAAGGAAACTATTAGATAAAGTAACATTAGAAGAAATAGTAACCAAGAATATGATAAAAGGTAAATGACAGCGTTAAGGATAACCAAGGACATATGAGATCAGATAGTCTTCAAGTGAAGAAAGAAGATCTGACCTATAGTAGGTGAAGATAAAGAATGAAACAGAGAAGTAAATCAACAAGATAGTTGATACTAGTATGGAAAGCAAGATAGTCAAAAAGTAATAAAAAATAGTAGTGAGCATACAAGATAAGTATTGATAGAAGAGAAATGTAATATAAAAACCAGGACAGTAAGATTACCTTAATATGGAAATTGATGAGAGAAATTTATATACTTAGTTACGACCGCATATGAGAAGACAAATGGATATAAAAGAATAACAGAGAAAGATCGATAATTGAGATCTGTAAGATATAGTCTAAGGATAAAACGTAGACCAAGTAAGCTCCTAGTAAAATAAAGAAAGGATGACAAGAATATTAAGAAAAGTTAATAAAGAGTTGAATAAGGAACCCAGCCCTAGCTTAAAGAGACCAAACCACTACGGGTTTGGAATGGTTTAACCGCAGGTTATGGGTGGTTTGGTAGGATTGTATCATGGTTCAGAGACAATAAAACAGATTGATGAAAAGTAACCATGGAATAAGAAAAGCTTAAAGACTACTGAGGGTTGAGAAGAAATATAGGAAGCTGATAATTGAGTAATGAGAAACATCAAGTATAGATATGAGGTATTAGAATCGTTGAAGAAAGCCAATGTGTTAGTTGTTAAGAGTTTGCTCAAGATAAAAAGTTATGAGATATAAGTAAAAGTCTAGAAAGAAGAAATCTTAGAATAAGGAGTATGAGATATGGAGAAAGAACAAAAGGATAGAAATCAAAGGTATTCGATTGAAGTGTTACGGAATAAGGATTTAGGAAAGGAAAAAACGAGAGAGAGCTAATAGTCAACAAAATTTAAAGATAATGAGATAAATTTTAGTAGCATCTTTAAAAATTCGCAAAGATAATAAAACCACAAGTTAGACGCCAAGAGGATTCGAGGACGAATCCTATTTAAGGGGGGAGAATTTGTAACGACCGACTACCACCTATGATGATATTATCACGTACGGGACAAAGAAGCCTAAGATAAATCGTGTTGGGATTCAAATACAGTTAGGAAAAGACTTTGTGAATGATCAGTAAATTCCTCGAGGTCCAGAGGAGAAACTGTACCGTATGCCCTTTGTACTATATATAGTATTGTGGGCATAACTTTTCAATAAGAACTCGGAATTTTATGAATTTTATATCGTCGGAAAGCTTAGACCGAGACCTACAATTTCTTCTTATATACATTTTTCCAAAATCGGACCAGAACCGGGTCAAAAACGCAAGTCAAAACCTGTGAGAATAGTAAAATCGAACCCAAGTGATAAATCTCCAAAACTCTCCATTTTTCTAGATACTTACACTTTGTTTTTATATCAATTAAGTCCCCCTATATAAAAGAATCACTATTCCTTAATGCCAAGAGAGGGAGAACGAAATTGGGGAGAGAAATAAAGAAGAAAATCGTGAGAAAAAAAGGAGGGAAAAGAAGAAGGAGAGAAGAAGAAGAAGAAGAGGAAGAAAGAAGAAGAATAAGAGGAGAAGAAGAAGAAAGAGAGAGGGAAAAGAAGCAAGGAAGAAGCGTAGAGATCCATGGGGAATGTAGAAATCAACTATGGAGGAGGTAAGAAACCCAAAACCCAAAACTCAAAATTTTAATTGAATAATAAATGTGATGGTTTGATGATTGTAGTAAGATTGAGAACATGAGTGATTGATGATTATATGATTTTCTTGCTTGAAATGAAAAGGATGAGATGAAACCCAATTTAGCAAGTTTTGGGTATGAATGGTAGAATATAGAATATGGGTTAGAACTTGAATTGAAGGATTAATGAATGCTTATTGGTGTATAAGATGATGTATGGATTATTGATTTATAGTTTGGAGACTTTGATATGGGTTGTAGAGTTATAATGTTTGAATTGGGAAGCTTAAAGAATTAGGTGATAATGATGTTTTTGATGAATAAATGAATGATTAATGATGATGATATTGTAGTTTAAGGTGTGTGTAATTGAAGATAAATTGAGGATTTGTGTATTGGAATGATGTGGAAAGTTAGAACTGAGATTGTGCAAAATTCGCATAGCAGCAAAAGAAGCCAGAAAACCTGTGAAACGGGCACGTGTCGCGAAGCGGGAAAGGCCCAGCGTCGCGACGCTACGCAGAAAAATAGGGCGGTTCCTTTAAGTAGCCGAATTGATTTTGGACAGTTTCAGTTCCACCCCAGCATGGTTAAGATCACCCTTAGGACCCTAAATCAGTTCCCTAGCTGGCATTTCTTGCTAACACTACTTAATATCACGAATTATAATTTTTCGTACCTAAACCTAGTCAGTTTAATCTAGTTCTACAATTCATTTCATAGCTTTTAAGTCTGACCAAACTATCACTTTTAGATCATTGTAGGATATGCAATGTCCTCCGACGAAGCAATATAGTTCCTTCCAGTTTCCAAGCACAGTGAGTGGACACTTTCACTTTTCTTTGATTTTTATTTCATAATTTCTTCAGGCACACTTATTTTTCAGCAACTAGGGCGTTAGCCAAGTTTATTTTTATATCATATATGATCTAGCTTAATTTAAGAAGTTTTATAGAGAAAGATGTTTAGTTTGAGTTTCATGTTTTCAGAATATGTTTTATGTTTTGCTTTCGAGGCATGAGGTAAAACCTCTCCCCAGTATGTAATTATTACAGTTGGAATTGATGGATACAGAGAACATGTGCACATGTAGGGCTAGGATGGCGTCTTAGGATCGTGTACCTGGTCCCTAGTGGTGGCTACACTGCCAGTTGAGCTGTTTTCCTGGGTGTAGAGCCCTACGTTGCCAGTTGAGCTGTTGTCCTGGACGTAGGGCACCATCAGCCTCAGAGATGCCGCAGTTGAACTGTTGTCCTGAGCATCGAGTATTATCGGTTTTCCGTATATGGTTTCAGAAATAAGTTTTTAATAAACGATTTTTAATTTACAGATCTCTAGTATAAAGCTTTCAGATTTTCAGTATTCAGACTTAAGAAATCAAACTTTAGTAAAGAGTTTTCAGAAACTAGTAGTTTAAGACAGCTTTCAGACAGATGAAGTTTTCAGAAATAAAATATTCATGAAAAGATATTTTGAAAACATGGCTTTTAAAGTTAAAAGATTTTTATCGGTTTTGAGTTCCCCTTTCAATTTTATCTGTTTTGTAGGGTTTCCAGGAGGACGCGCTCGGGAGGACGGATACTGATGCAGTCATTAGGGTTGGAGTCCACCAGTATTAAGTCTCAAACATAAGGGTTCAGTTCAAGTCAAAATAGTTGTATGTATTGTTAGTATTATATTAGTATGTATTGATAATCATTAAAAGAGATGTAAGAAAATGATATTGTGAGCATTCAGTTATTAAAAGTAAAAGTATTTATATTGTCCAGTCGAGTTATGGTTTGCACGTGTAATATTACATCCGAACAGTTTATAATACAGTCATATAGTCACAGGCTTATAGGGTTAGTATAGCTATCCCCTGCCTGTAACATCTCCCAGATCGAGGATGTTACATGAACAGTTCCACCGTTGGTATAAACCAAGACAATAGCCAACACACATTTTCACTTTGACCATTTTTCGTTCTACGGTTGTGTTTATTTCGACCATGAACATCAATCATGGCTTCATCAAGTACTTTAGGGAACCCAGTCTTTTAAATTCACATAGAAACGACCTTACTTCTTACTTGAAATATGTGATTTGCTATGAAATGTAATCTTCCTTTACCCTCATTAGGACTCTTTTCCTAATATAGTGATCATTAAAAGCCTTAGTTTATGCTAACCTTGACATATAACACTCTGTGTCATTATAGGAATGGGTTAGAGTATAGAACTCTATAGTGCTTGTTTTGAATTGCACAAAGTTTCAGTTGTCTATTTTGAACATAGATCTTGGGATCTCCAGTCAGGTAGGTTGGGTTTCCACAGTGACAATTCTTAATTTATAGGCTTCAAGCACATTCCTCTCTATGAATTCTCAACTTGCTCTCTTGGTAAACCTTTAGTAAGTGGATCCGTTAGGTTTTTCTTCGACTTGACATAATCTATTGAAATTATACAGCTTGAGAGCAATTGCCTTATGGTATTGTGTCTTCAACATATGTGTCGAGACTTACCATTATACATTGTATTTTGGCCTCTCTAAATAAAAGATTGACTATCACAATATATGCTTATAGCTGACACTACTTTTGGTCAATTTGAAATATCCTTTAAGAAATTTTGAAGTCACTAAGATTTTTCTGATTTTTTATTTAAAGTTATGAACTCAAACTCCACAGTAGATCGGGCAATATATGTTTTCCTCAAGGATTTCCAAGGCAAGGTTGCACCACTAAATGTGAAAACAAATCAACTCATGGATTTGGAGTCTATTATATCATATATCCAGTTAGCATCGATGTGTCCCTTTAGAACAACAAGATATCTCATATAATGCAGACCATATTTTGAAGTTTCTCTCAAATACCTCAAAACTCTTACTATGACTTTCCAATGGTTATGTCCTAGATTACTCGTATATCTATTATGCCTATTTACAGCTTGAACGATAACTGATCGTGTGAAATTTGTGAGATATATCAGACTTCCAATGATTCTCGAATACTCTAATTGCGATATACTCGAACCAATATTCTTTGATAAGTGAAGAGTTAGGTCCATAAGAGTTCTAGCTATGTTTAGGTCTTCTTTGTTATATTTCTCAAGTATTTTCTCAACATAAAGAGCATGCGATAATATGTATCCCTCTGATATTTTGGAAATCTTAATTCCCAAGATCACATAAGCTACCCCTAAATCTTTCATATCGAATTTTCTGGTCAAACTTTCTTGGTAGATTGAATCATCTCATGATTGCTACCAGTTATCAGCATATCGTCTGTGTAGAGACACACAGTGGCATATCTTTTTTGAGTTGATTTAGTGTATACACACTTATCACACTCATTGATTTTGAATTCACTTGACAATATTTCTTTGTCAAATTTCTCATGTCATTGCTTAGGTACTTGTTTTAATCCATATAAGGATTTTACAAGTTTGCACACCTTGTGTTCTTGTCTAGGAACATTAAACCTTCTGGTTGTTCCATGCAAATATTTAATCTAATTCACCATTTAAGAATGTCATCTTCATATTTATTTGATGTATTTCAAGACCAAATATAGTGTTAGGGTCATACGTAGCATAAGCGCGGTTCGGGCAAAATCATAATTTTAAAACTTTTAAAGTTACCGAATAAATTATTCGATATCATATATCTACAATTTATTCATATTTCACCTAAACATATTAATTGATATTATATAATGACATAATTAATAATGAAAATATTAGGAATCTTTAACGAAAATGATTTTTCGTAAAATAGCATAAAACACGTTTTAGTCGAACCGACCAACCAAGACCACACGAGGGCTGCCCAGGTCAGCTCCAATGGTATTTTGGCATTTCATGGGGATGTCTAAGCAGTGACCAATTTACTGTTTTGGTAGTCGTTACCCGGTAAGCTCAAAAACTCACCCGGTAACACCGTTTTCACTTATTTTCACTCCGAAAACAATTTCCAGAAATTATCCTAACTCCAAATATACATCCAACCATCTAAATGACATATTTTCATTACAAAAAATTACATATTTTTCAGATCTGAAATAGAGAACAAAAACAGCCCCTATATCATGCTTTAAATCCAATTTTAACAAGATTAATTTAATTAATCCAACACCCATTCAAAGTCACCACAAATGAAGAACTCTAGAACAATTCTAGGCATAATAAGAGTGGTCATTGCACTCTAGAATGGCAACCAAGTTGTCCAACAATAAATTGACATCCAATTACATTAATCTAGCTCAAAGCAGGCTTACACATGCTTCTAACCACTCAAACCATCATCTAAATTAAAAATCCCCAAATTTAAAGAAAACGAATCTCTACAACAATTGAAGAAAACACAAGAAAATGAAGAAATAATTTCTAGGTTAAAGAATATTGAAGATTACCTTTTAATCCTCAAAATTCCTTCAAAAACTTGTTATTGGTTTCATTCTTCTCACTCTCTCATTTGGAATTTTTGAAGACATTTTTGGAGCTAGGATTCGGCCACACTCTTTGCCAAAAGGAAAGAAAACTTCTTTCTTTCTTTTTTGCCAAAAGTGGCATGTGAAAATGGAGCAAAAATGGCCATATATATGTATTTTTAATCATATTAAAAATACTTGGTGATAAAGCCAACCACATGGCTTAATAAAAAAAAAACATATATTACTTTAATATATATTAAACAACAAATAGGCTTGTTACAGTTGTAAAGTAAAATGTAAATTGTCTAATTCATTAATTATACTAATTATTCATTTACTTTTAAATGTCATGCCATCATTAATTAAAAAATGTGTATCTAATCTAGTTATGTATCAAATACAAATACACATTAGAATGGCCAAAATTTCCCCAACATATGTAAATACGTTTACCATTTAAATGATTCAAATTAACTAATTTAATATGTTAAGATATTATGAATAATCAGTATTATTCATAAGACTTTGCCCAAGTGCTCAACGAGTACACCTGATATTATGAGACTCTATAAGTTCAGATTTATTTGTTACGAAATCCAATTTCGTATCCATAATTCACCCACTCGTAAATTATGACGACCACAGATAATCTCACTAAACTATACAATCATCACATACGTATAATCCATCTATCACAGGCTATCCATATTATACCGGTGATAAAGATGTAAACGTCAAATCCCTAAGGTATAATATAATCAACTTATAAATTTACAATCTATAAATAACACTCGGAACTCGCTTCCGCAGTGTACCACAGTCATGGATTTAACTGATCGTAAACACGTGCAGGATATCTATGTCTTGTACACATGACTGACAAATTCTATCTTGATACACATCGGATATCATGAGCATCAGTCCATACCTGACGAACAGGCGAAGGTCTTACCTAATAGGTCGTTGACGTGATTGTCATCAAAGTGTGAAGAATAACTCATATATCCATTGTCGTATCTCAAGAATAAGTACCACCATGTTACTCAACTAAAAAAGATTCCTATTGACGTTGGTGTATCATCTATTAGGAAATCTTTGATAAGCCGTTCAGTGTTTATTAAATAAACACCTACACGTCTATACGAGTCTCCCAAAACTCATTGTTCATTGTAGGGTTGTTCGCGGTGCGGTTCGGGTTGGTTTTTTCATTTTTCACTTCAAATCGCGCGGGTTGGCGGTTTGAAAAATTAGAAATCGAAACCGTAAATTTGATAAGGAAAACCACGACGGTTCGGGTTGGTAGTTTAGCGGTTTTGGCGGTTCGGGTTGGCGGTTTGGATTATAAATATTTTTAAGGAAATTTTGTGTGTTTTCATATAATAGTTGAAGAGAAAAAATACCTAATTTTCATTTATACATTGCATATTGTCAGATGATCATTAAATATCTTAAATTTCATGGTTAAAGAAGAAGAAAAATATAAAATAATATCTAATTTTAATGTGGGTCGGCGGTTTAAACGGTTTAGGTCGCTGTTTGAGTCAAAATTTATGGTTTTATGTGGTTCGGGTCACGGTTAGTGTTGGACAATTATGACCCATAGCATCACTATTTGTACAGAACAGGGCATTGTTGTACAAATTAACTATGTGATAAAGGAAATTGATCTTTTATCATTTGTAATCGGATTACCTGGATATATATAAATGATAAAAGTCCATATGATTAGTACCAGATTAATAAGATATGAGACAATATTAATCCACGTAAGGTTTAATCATTAATATCCCTAGTCGTAGTATTATCGAGACTGAACATCGATAATGCGGAATAGGGTAGTATTACACTTGTGCGCGTTATGGAAGCTTAACGGCATAGTTCTCATATATTTAAGTATTGGATACTTATGTAAGTGTGATAGGAAGTTCTGTTTTCCGATGGTACGGAAACAGCTTCGCTCTGGATAAACCCCTCAGAATCCCATTGGTAGTATGACTATGTGTCTATGGGAATCCGAATCAGGGTAGGTGTATTTTGTCTTAACTTGAGACTTGCATCGCTAATACTTGCGACAATTAGTATACTTTGGTTTTGGTCGTCCGAGGCTTTAACAGGTTCTGTGTACGCCTCTTCTGGGTATATTGAGAATCGTAGTATATTGAGTGTGATGTCAAGATGGAAGTATCACTTCAGTCATATGGAGATGATGATCACGCAGGATACGGAACTGGTACTCTTGTATGTTGCAGCTATAGGGATAATATGACAAGGTCATGATTATCCGATTATAGAGACTAGTTGCTAATGATCTGATATATGCTTCGTACGGGACATACACAATTTCAGCCCTCGGCTTTGCATGTGACATCTGAAAATGGATTGTAATACGCAATACTACGTATACTACGTCTGATAAAGATTACATATTCCTTTAAAGAATATTTCTGGAGAATTAGGTAGGCATGGTGCTTTGCTAGAAGCCAACCATGTCTTGTAAATCGGTGAGAATGTGGTACCGGGTACGCACATATTCGGATAGTCTGATGACCATATTTACTGCCAACATATCCATGAATCTCTTGGGTCGCTTCCCGAAGATTCACCGTTGAGATTTGACTCGAACAGAAAATTAATCTGGGATTAATTATGGGAGAGAAAATTAATTTGGGATTAATTACGGTAATAAATTAATCTGGGATTAATTAAAAGAGAAAGAATTAATCTGGGATTAATTGCGTCTAGAATTTATCTGGGATTAAATTCGTAGAGAAGATAGAACGCGATTAATTTAGAATTAATCGGTAAAGTAAATTTAATAGTGAAATTAGATTTTACTATTTAATTTATTTAAATTGGGCTAAAATAATATATTAGATATATTAAATGGAATCAGATTTTAAAGCGGAATTACAATTAGATTTTAATTCAAGCGAACGAATTAATTTAGAATTAATTCGTAAGCAACTTACATAATAATATTGCGAGACATTATTATTTAATTAAATTGGATTTAATTAAGTCGCAACGGTAATTCGCTTAATTCAGAATTAAGCGAACCCGGGCCTGAGCGAAGTTACGTGTTGGATTGTCTGACTTAAATTTGGAATTTGAAGTGGGGCCCACCAGCTTACATCAAAGTGTTTGACACTTGATGGAATTTGGTAGTTGGTTGTGAATAAAGTATTGGATTGTTTTTAATTCACTCCAACCAATTCCAACACTCTTTGTCTTTAATTTTAAAAGACATATACCAACTTTGCAATCAACTTTAAGAAATGATTTTAGAAATCAAAATGCATTATTCCTTTTCTCTCTCACTCAAATGTCGAACACATGCTTCTTTTGGAGAATAATTTTTTTTCAAATTTGGTTCAAGCTAGCACTTAAAGGAGTGATCAAGGTGATAGGGAAACCCACCCAAGTGTTGGAAACACTCAAGAAGGCTTGGAGCTTCTACCGAAATGCATAAAAGTTTTGAAACTCATCCGATCAATGTGAGTATTTCCGCAACTCTTTTGATTTTATTCACACACAAATCACTCTTAGATGATCTTGGAATGTTCTAGGAACACTTACAGTTAGATCAAAACCGCACACCGACCCAAAATATACGGTTCGGTTCCAATTGACCCGAAATCATTTTTAATTTTTTTTCAAATAGCGCGGTGCGGTTCGTGTTGGTTCGGTTCGGGTCGGGTTACGGTTTGATCCAAAATTGTGATCACCCCTAGTTCATTGGGATAAACCATCGGACTAAGTCTCGGTATACGATATGTACTGGTCTCAGCGGATTTTACTAACCGACCAGTGTTAGTAAATCTTGACCAGGAAAATTATTTTAGAATATACAACTTATACTGACACTTTCTAATGTCAATTACAAATTATGTTGTAACTGCGCACTACGTTGTAAATCCCGGGGTCTTTGTCTGATATATGCATATCACTAAATCATATTTAGTTTCAATCTAATCATTATTAGATTGAATACGTATATAAAAAATAAGAGGTGTAACCATGTATTAGTAATATTATGGAAAATATATTGTTTGTATTCATGAATTATATATAAATACGATCCAGATTGGCGCTCCGAGCACCAACCCTAACATATAGTTGTTATGGCTATAAGTATTTTTTATTGAAGTGATACAGGTCACTAGTGAATGGGTATCAAAGCAATTCATGCATTCTTTTTATCTATAACCTTTTATGACAAGTCTTGTCTTATACTTATCTATTGATCCATTCGGCTTGATCTTCCGTTTGAAAATCCATTTGTAGGCTAGTGGCTTGCAACCTGGAGGAAGATAAACCAACTCCTAAGTATGGTTTTGAATGATAGAATCATTCTCGTTATTAATAGCCTTTTTCCATGAATGTGCCTACGAAGAAAACATTATTTCTTTATAACTTTGAGGCTCATTTTATAACAGATATGTCAGAAAATTAGGTCCAAATGACTTATACATTCTTGCTCTTCTACTATGTTTAGGTTCATTTTCCTCAACATTTTCATATTGATCTTATTATTGGTTAACTTGATCACTGGTAGTAGCAGTATCAATGGTTCTTTTGAGAGACTGTGTTCTTTGTTTTTCCTTACAAGTAAATATCTCTTCAAATAATGTCGCATTCCTGGACTCAATTATCATATTTGGATTGATGTCAGGAATTTCAGACTTATGTACTAAGAATCGATATGCACTAATGTTGTGAGCATATCCAATGAATATACAATCATTAGTTTTTGGTCATCTTCTCCCCTTCTTAGGTTTAGGAACCATCACTTTGACGAGACATCCCCACACTTTCATATATTAGTAGGAAGGTTCGTTACCTTTCCACAATTGATATAGTGTCTTGTCCAATCTTTTATGAGGTAATTTGTTCAGAACGTAGTTGACCGAAAACAAGGTTCCCCCATAAGTTCTGGGATAAATCAGAGCTTGTCAGCATGGCATTCATCATTTCCTTCAATATTCGGTTTTTGCATTCCGCAATCCAATTTTATTGAGGCGAATAAAAAGTAGTAATTTCATGAATAATACCATGACTGGAACAATATTCACCGAATGGTGACACATATTCACCTCCCTTATCACTCTTGATTCTTTTGGTTTTCAACTTCGTTCTTATAGTGAATAAAGCTCTCAATAGCTTCATCTCCACAACAATTACACATAGAAAAATCTTGTGTGATCATCGATAAAAAATGACAAAGTACTTTTTACTGCCTTTTGTTTGCGCAACATTCATATCACACACATCAGTGTGAATAAGTTCTAAGGGTTCAAAACTTCGTTCTATGGAATGAAGTAATGCTCTATTCATTTTTGCTTCAACACATACTTCACATTTATGTTGGTTATCAATTATAAATTTAGGTATAAGGTCTATGTTAATTAATTTACGCATTGTATCATAATTAACATGCCCCAACTTCCCATAATATATATTTTGTGACTTAATAATATAAGCAGAAGATGTAGTTTTATTATAGCAGTGTGTCTATTGACAGTCGTTACATTAAACTTGAAAAGACCCTCAATAAAGTATCATTTTCCTACATAGACATCATTTTAGTCAGTTACAAACTTGTCAGAAAGAAATACAAGCTTAAAATCATTCTTGCTAAGGAGTGAACCTGAAACCAAGTTTTTCCAAATATCAGGAACATGCAAAACATTCTTCAATGTAAGCTCTTTCCCAGATGTCATCTTCAGAACTACTGTGCCTTGTCAAACCACTCTAGAGGTGGATAAGTTTCTCATTGTCAGATGATCGCCATACCTTCTTATAAGAGAAAAATATTTTGTTGTCAATATAGATATGACGATTAGCCCAGTGTCTACCCATCATTCTCTCGGATTATCAACCAAGTTGGATTTAGTTACAACTGCTAAGAGGTTCAACTCTGAGATATCATCAGTTAGCAGCTCATCATTAATGGCATATGCCTCATTTTTCTTTTTCTTGCCTTTATCCTGAGACTTCTTATTTCTGCAGTCTTTTGTCATGTGACCGCTTTTCCCACAGACGTAGCACTTCTCCTTGAACTTCTTATTTGTTTGGGAAGAATTAGCTTCACTGTTCTTTATCTTTCTACTATCATTTCCACCCTCGACGATGCTGGCCTTAAACTCCATAGTCCTGTAGCTAGCCTTCTCGGACTTCATGTTGTCTTATTCGATCCTCAATCAAACTCCAAGGTATTCAAGTCTCATATATTTCTTCTTGTGTTTCAGATAGTTCATATAGCTCCTGAAGTCATTCCATGATGGATACAACTTCTCAATATTAGTGGCAACTTGAAACGTCTCGCAGAGTTTCATTCCCTCATCTAATATTTCATGAATGATCAGTTGTAAATCACCCAACTGAGACATTACCGTCTTTGAATCTACCATTTTGTAGTCCAGGAACCTACCCATGAAAAATTTCTTATGTCCAGCATCATATATTTTGTAATTCTTCTCAAGATATTCCCAGAGAATTTTCGCAGAAGTCATGCCAAGGTACACATTATGTTGGGGTTTTTATGGGCAAATTTGAGTAAACGCAGCGGAACGCGGAAAATCAAAATTTTTCGATTTAAATAATTTTTCTTGGGCAATTAAAATAAACTTATTTATTCTAATTACTCAATACCTAAAAACTAAAATTTTTTTACCCAAAAATCATATTTTTCTCAAATTATCGCGATACCCCTCATACTTTGCATTTTGATCATTTTAGTCCTTAAATTGTCAAATATAATTTTATGTTATTCAAAATCAATCCCAAAATGATTTATACATGTCAAATACATCAAAATATAAATTGCAACTCAAATCCCATAAAATGCCAGAATTGCCGACAAGGACACAAACTTTCCAACCTGTGCATTTTGGTCCAATCTTGATCAAAACAAGTCAAGATCAAATCCAATCATCACCAAATTTAATATACATCATATATATATATCATTACACAACACATATGAAAAGCCCCAAATTTGGAAAGGGTATAAACCCTAATTTTATAAATTCTTCAAATTGAACAAATTACACCAAATTAAAGAAATCCATTACTTTAATCAAGTCTCTACCACACAAAACAAGTCACACCACTTTGAAACAACTCAAGAACAATTCTAGTTCATCAATGAGTGGCCTAACAACTCTAGAATTGCAACATGGTTATCAAATAATCAAAAGAGAGCTTAATAACCATTTATAAGCTCACTTTAATAAACATAGATGCATACATCTTTCTTTCGTGGTTCCAACCATCAAAACACAAACATAAGAGAGTAGAAAAACTTAAGAACTACACATGTTGTAGCCAAGAACAAAAGGAATAAGTTTTTCTCTAATAGAAAGTTGGAAAAACTTACTTAAATCCAAGCTTTCTTGAAATTACTTATTGTTTCTTCTATTTTCTCTCAACTTTGTTTTGTTTATATTTTGGAGGCTTGAACTTGTGTGAAGCAAATGGAAAAATATAACATTTATATATCTAGGTCATGTGGCCGGAAATTAGGGAAAAATAACAAATAGATATTTTACAATTTTAAATCCAATTTAAAGAAGCAAAATGTCGTTTGACTACCTTTATCATAAATACAAAAGTCAAACAATTATATTTAATCATTTCCTAACCAAAATATCAATTTAGATATTTTATATTTTAATTACTTTAATCATTAATTAATTAATTAATTAATTAAATATAATATCTCAAATATATGAATTATATTTACTTTAAATATCTCAAATACATATATTAATTATATATGTCAAATATCACAATTTGACATTTAATTAATGTGTATTTAATAAAATCGTACATTAAATACAAATACATATCAATTAGAAAATGACCATAAGGTCCTTTTGCATGTATCTTTCGTTTAACCGTTAAACGATTTATAAATAATCAATATTGTTCATAAAAATTGCCCTAGTGCTCTACGAGTATATGTCATTAGTGAGACTCTCTAGATTCAGGCATATCCATCACGAAATCCAATTTTGTGTCCATAATCTACCTACCTGTAAATTATGACGAACACGGATAAACTCACTGAACCATATAAGTCGAGGTCATTACATACGTATAATCCATTCGTCACAGGTATCCGGATTATTCCAAAGATATAGATAGAAACGTCAAATCTCTATAGATATAATCACGTCGACGTTTCTATTAGAAATCTCTTAAAAACACTTAGAACTCAGTTCTACAGTGTACCACGGGCCCATGTATTTAACAGATTGCTAATTATATATTGAATACATATGCTCTGTACACAGAACTGACTGATCCTTTCTTGACACACACATGATATCTTGAGCATCAGTCCATACCCAACGAACAACATAGGTCTTATCTTAATAGATCGGTGGCGTGACTGCCATTAAAGTGTAGAGGATAACTCATATATTCACAGTGGTATCTCAAGTCAAAGAATCACTATGCTACTCAACTCGAGAAGATTCTTATTGACGTTGGTGTATCATCCATTAAGAATCTTCGGTGAGTCGTTCAGTGTTTATCTACTATAAATATCTATACGTCTATATGAGTCTCCAAGACTCATGGTTCATTGAGAAACCATTGGAATCCAAGATTCCAATATACAATATGTACCAGTCTCAACGAGTTTACTTTACTGACCAAATAGTGTAAACCTTGACCAGGAACAATCTAAGAATGACAACGTCATGATACAACTCAATGCTAGTTGCGACTTTTTGCAACAGTATCATAACTAATCATTCTAAGGTCTTTTATATCTTTACCATATATAAAGAGATGTTATATAATAGAAACTGTTTATTTTAATCATAATAAAATGTTACATAAGTATTTACAAGGAAATATATAAGAAAATTGGCGCTCCGAACACCGACCCTAACAAATTCTTCCACTTCTTCTAGTGCCAATTTCGATTGTATCTAATACCCATCGACTCTGCATGTTTATCAAATAACTTCAGAGGAATGGCTTTGGTAAGCGGGTTTGCTAAATTATCTTCACTCGGTACCTTACACACGATAATGTCCCATCGCAACACAATCTCTCGAATGATGTGGTACTTTCGTTCCACATGCTTCAACTTCTGATCCGCCATTGGTTCATTTGCTTGTGCAATGGCTCCAGTATTATCACAGTATAACGGAATCGGATTCTCGATACTTGGGACTACTCCCAATTCTGTTATAAAGTTCCTAACCCATACAACTTCCTCTGCAGCTTCAGAAGCTGCAATATATTCCGCCTCTGTGGTGGAATCAGTCGTTGACCCATGTTTGGAAATCTTCCAACAACTGCACCTCCATTAAGGGTAAACATGAATCCCGATGTAGACTTTCTATCATCGGGATTCGATTGGAAATCAGAATCCGTATACCCATTAACTTGCAGTTTATTTCCACCATATATAATCAACTTATCCTTAGTAGCTTTAAGATACTTGAGGATATGTTTAATGGTCATTACCTAGATTGGACTGATACATGCGGGTCACACTAATTGCGAAGCTGATATCAAGCCTAGTACATAACATGGCATACATGATGCTTCCCAAACATAAAGCATAAGGTTGATTAGACATTATAATCTTCTCATCTTCTGTTTGTGGAAACATCTTCTTTGAAATATGTAAGCCATGTCTGAACGGTATGTTTGATGTCTTACAATTACCAAAATTATACCGTTCTAAGATCTTATCTATGCACGTTGATTGGGATAACCCAATAAGCTTCATTTCTCTATCTCTATAGAGTTTTATGCCTAAGACATAAGTAGCTTCACCTAGGTCCTTCATGGAGAAATTCTTATAGAGGTAAGCTTTGAAGCCTTGCATCATCACGGTATCATTCCCAATGATCAGAATGTTGTCAACATAGAGAATTAAAAATATCATCATACTCCCACTTGCCTTTTTATACACACACGATTCTTCATAATTCATGAGAAAACCAGATAAATTCATTATCTCGTCAACATAGAGAATTAAAAATATCATCATACTCCCACTTGCCTTCTTATACACACAGGATTCTTCAGAATTCTTGAGAAAACCAGACAATTTGATTATCTTGTCGAATCGAAGAGTCTAACTTCGTGAAGCCTGTTTAAGTCCATAAATGGTGTTCTTAAGCTCGCATACCATGCTCGAGTTCTTGCTGGATGCAAAACCCTCTGGCTATTCCATATAAATTTCTTTATCAAGAAATCCATTAGAAAAGCTGTTTTGACATTCATTTACCAAATCTCGTAATCATAGTAAGCGGCTATAGACAACAAAATCCTTATAGACTTTAGCATCACAACTGGCAAAAAATTTTCATCGTAGCATCGCAACTGGCAAAAAAGTTTCATCGCTGCGAGTAATCTTTAGCTACCAGTCTGGCCTTAAAGGTTTCAACCTTTCTGTCAGGCCCGCGCTTCCTTTTATAAATTCATTTACAACTGATAATAACAATTCCTTCAGAAAGCGGAACCAAGTTCCAAACTTGATTTTCATGCATTAAGTCTAACTCGGATTTCATGGCATCTTGCCACTTCAAGAAGTCGATGTCCAACATCGATTCTCTATAGGTAAAAGGGTCAGTCTCTTCAACTAAGAGAACTTCAGGTTCCTCCGTTGGTTCATTGGTATCAGGTTGTACTTCATCAAGTTCAACTTGTCTATGATCACCACCTTCAGACAAAAATTATATCTCTAGAAATTTTACGAAGCGAGCTACGAACACATTTCGATGCTCGGTATCATAGAACAAGTATCATTTCGTATTTGAAGGAAATCCAACAAACCTAAACTTCTGCCCTCGAGGCAAAAACTTATTCTGCTGAGCCAACCTGACGTATGCAGGACAGCCCCAAATCTTAACATAACTAATATTTGGTTTCCTACCGGTCCATATCTCATACGGAGTCGTATGAACAACATTGGAAGGAATCTTATTCAGGAGATGAGCGGCAATTAAAAGAGCATAATCCCATAAGTAATAGGGCATATCTGTATAACTCAACATCGATCGGACCATATCCAATAATATTTGAATTCTCCTCTCTGACACTCCATTATGCTGCGGAGTACCCGTAGGAGTATATTAAGCGAGAATCTCATTCTCCTTTAAGTAATCAGTGAACTCTCCACTCATATATTCACCGCCTCAATCAGATCGAAGGCATTTAGTATATTGACCAGTTTATTTTTCTACTTCATTTCGGAATTCTTTGAACTTTTCAAAGGTTTCCAATTTATGTTTCATCAGATAAACATAACCGTACCGTGAAAAATCATCGGTAAAAGTGATGAAGTATAAAAATAACTGTGTGCAGTCTGACCCATAGGACCATATACATCAGAATGTACGAGTTCCAATAGGTCAGTGGCACGATGTTCAACACCCGAAAATGGGGCTTTGGTCATTTTACCCCGAATACAAGATTCACAGGTTGGATAAGGTTCAATGGTGAGATCATGTATCAAACCATTCCTAACCAATTCAGTATTATTTATTTCAGATTGTTTATATTTATTAATTCCAGTATTAAAGATATCTTGTGAGGTACACAATATGTAATGACCATGCTCATTTAGACAACATAGGATCTGAATATTATTTCTATCATATAAATACAAAGAATGATTCTTAATATTTATATTATAACCTTCAGTATCTAATACAAAAAGTGACATAATATTCGCCATACATTCTGGCACAAAATAGCAGTCATTCAATAAAAGTCTCCCACTGGGTAAGGGAATCTCGCATATGCCCACTGTAACTGCATCTAGAGAGTCGCCACTCCCGAATCGCAATTGTATCTTCCCAGATTTCAGCCATCTACTTTCCTTCAGCACCTGCAACGAATTGCAAATGTGAATAGGACAAGCAGAATCTAAAATCCAATTAGATGTAATTGCTTCACAAGCCAATGAGATATCAATAATAGGAAAAATAAAAGTACATAATGTCAATGCTGTTGGGAAGCGGCCGCGAGTGCGCAGCGGAAAATTAAAAATAATGATGCCGTTATCACTTTGCCTAAGACCCATTTGTTTTTATTATTCTACAAGCCTAGGCATGTTACTATATATTCTAAGCATAAAAAACTCATAAAACATGCAAAGAACATAAACTTAAACATGTTAACTATCATAAGAACTCTAATTAAAAATAAAGAATGAAAAATACTTACTTAAACCGAAGACTCCTCCAGTCCTCCCTCCAATCTACAAGCTTTTCTCGAACTCAGCAAGCTCTTCCACGTTCCAAAGAGTCACCCAAGTGTGTGGCCTCCAAAGTGCACACACCAAAGCCAAAACTCAACGGCAAGACTACGCCTTGAGTGCATGGGTATTTTGCCCTTGGTGCTAGCCTAGGCAAATACCTCAAAACTTTTAACTTGAGATTCTTCTAGTCAATTAGACTTAAGGATCCTCAAAATCAGTGGCTTACTCTTAAACTTTAGAGTTGCTCACTTATATAAACCCAAGATATGAAAGGTTTTGGTGTAAAAATTTGTAAAGAATTCTTTGGGTTTTTATAGGTGCTCCAAAGACAACAAAATTAATTAAGAATCTGATGTGGGATAAATGCTAATTAAATCTTAGCCATTGGATCTTAATATAATGGTTTAATGAGATTATAAAACCCGAATAAGAGTTTGGGCCGAATTGGAATAAAAAAATTTAAAAAAATGCAGATTTTTTTTCCAATTCCCAAAGTGCTCCTATCGTCATTCACCAATCCCTAAGCCACTTTGGAACCTCATAAATGATCTGTTCAATAATTAAACACATTGAACCATTTATGAACAATTCCTACATCAATCATATATGCTGTTAAATTTGTATTGTGCACTGTTAACCATTGATTTCGACTTTGTTGTGTGTGACCTTTTGGGTTCCCCTCAAGTTGGACATGAAATGAATCGTGATAATTTAATCGAACATAAATTAACCTCCGATCAGATGGTCGTTCGATTCAATGACCAAAGTTGACATCTAGTAATATGCCAAGGCCCTCAAATGAGAAGGAAAGATATATACCCATTCTGTATGCGATTTACATATGATACGGTCCCTCGCCTCACTGTATCCCCACTGTTTGACCTAGGGTATGGAAAGTGTCTACCCATATAGTCAAAGGTATGATGTTGATAGTGTCATGAATCGTGCTAACCCAAGAATCTCACATGATTCTTCCGCTGCGGCCACAGTCTCAAGCACTGATCACACATATCAACTCGCGAACTGGAATACTTTTCTTATAAGAAAATATTATCCGAGAGAGTGGCGATTCTCTGTTGTATCTTTACAAACTTCATGTGTTTCAACAAATGACCCAATCATACCCTTATGACCAGATCTTTTGAACCGGGGAAGGAGAATGTCAAAGTCATTTGATCCACACATAAGATTGTAAAGACCTCAAGTCTAACGACTAGTCATACAATCAATACATGAAAGTTCTCACAGACACATGGGATAAACACTCCATGTGAAAACTTTCGGAGGTCATTTCGATGGACACGAGCAAATCATGCATCCATGTGATACACCAAACGGACGGATCTCCGCTAGTAGCCTATGAGATCGGCTGCCCCACTTAAGGGCGGATCATATCATCATGCTAGTCTCTCCGTTTTGTGAACGCCCAGATTATTCACAAAACTATGACTAGGAACGTTTGAGATTAATGATTCTCATAAGGCGTGGAAGCCATCATCTTATTACTCCAATGGCTTTATTACAGTGTTTGATGATTCATATAATTTATGTAAGACACGTATAATAAAGATTTCCATTTTATTAATTAATGAAAATATTACAAATATATGTACATATAACCCATCCACAAGTTGGGTATAAGGCATATCCCTAACAAATGCTATTTCCCTCCTTATCTGTGCAAGGTAGTCTGGACAGTTTCTTTTCCAGTGCTCGACTTTCTGGCAGTGGTGGCACTTATCTTTAGAAGCTCTCTTGGGCTTCGTTACTTTAGCCTGCGGAGGAATATTGAAACCTTTCTTTTTCTTTCCCTTTGTCTTCTTCCCATTTGACTTGGATTGGGAAGAAGCGGAAAGTGAAGTGGGTTTCGAAAGGCGAGTCGAAACTCTATTCTTTAAATCTTCCTCTGTTGTGAGAAGCATCATATGCAACTCACGGTAAGAGCAGTGAATCCCATTCATGTTTAAGTACATGACAAACTGGCGATACGACGCCAGGCGAACCAAGTATGACACTCTGTCCTAGAGTATCATTGAAAGGGAAATAATTACGCCTCAATTACTCGATCAAATCGATCCAATGAAGCACATATGTGCTCACAGCCTGTCCCTCATCAAGTTTGGAATGGAAAATTTCCATTACAACTCTATGAACCACGACCTGTTTCTGCTTCATGAACGATTCATGAAGTTGTGTCATCATGTTATATGCATCGTGTATCTCAAAGGATTGCCTCTTCAGTTCAGAAGAAAGAGAATTGAGAATGAATGATTTAACCCTTAAATCATCATTTTTCCATTTACAGAAAGTCTCAATCTCTTCAGGCGATGCATCTTCTGATATAGCAAGTGGTAATGGACCTTTCAAAATGTATCCCAGCTTTTCGGATCCGAGGACAATCCTCAAATCCATATCCCAGTCTGCAAAGTCCCTGAAGCTTATTCGTATCAAGTATACGAGCAAAAGGATTGGTTGAAGGTGTCGCCATCATAAATCTATCAAATAGACAGCGAATCAACGGTTAGCAGACATAACAGTTTCATATAATATCAAAATCATTAAATAGATCATGGATTTTTAATCTAAAAATATCCATCCCACTATTTCATGCAAAACTGTAATCCTCAGACAGAATACAAAACATGCGATAATCAAATCATAACATAATAGTGAAAGGTGGACCCCATGAATATATTTCAGCACACAGTTTTGGAACGTTCTCGTCTACGTATATTTATTAGGTAGACAACTCATTATCGATCACTCACCAGTGACTCCTGGGTTTTCGGTCCTGATCGTTTCTCGTTGTGGCAGCTTTGGCACGTTCATAAGGAGGCGTACCAAGGTCAAACTTGCCAATGATAAATTCAAGATACTTGTGTAACCCTAACAGCTTTGGCACGTTCAGGATTTCACTTTCGCTTAAATTCACCTAATATCAAAATATATCTGATACATATAAATTCCTACTGGCCATATCCTTACAGGTTTGGCACGTTCTCGGATATAGTCGTAGATTATTTATCCATAAGCGGTATTGACAAGACGGACCAAGTAATATGTATCAAATACATCTTAAATATAAAACCTTATTTTCAAAATGGGATTTTCCGCAAAATATGCTTTTACCTTATTTAATCAAATTAAATAAACACATGCATGCATAAAGTAAAGATTAAATTAAACATTGAATTTAAAGTCATAATCATATCGAGTGTTCAGAATCAGAATATCTCTGATACCATTTTGTTGGGGTTTTATAAGGGAAAATCCGGGTAAACGTAGCGGAATGAGGAAAATCAAAATTTTCCAATTTCAATAATTTTTCTTGGGCAATTAAAATAAACTTATTTTTTCTAATTACTCAATACTTCAAAAATGAAATTGTTTACCCAAAAATGATATTTTTCTCAAATTGCCAAGAGACCCCTCATACTTTATATTTTGATCATTTTAGTCCTCAAATTTTCAAATATAATTTTAAGTGATTCCAAATCAATCCCAAAATGATTTATACATGTCCAATACATCAAAATACAAATTGCAACTCAAATCCCATAAAATGCCAAAATTGCCGAGAAAGACACAAACTTTCCAACTTGTGTATTTTGGTCCAATCTTGTTCAAAACAAGTCAAGATGAAATCCAATCATCACCAAATTTAATATACATAATTACACAACACATAAATGAAAAGTCCCAAATTTAGAAAGGGTATAAACCCTAATTTTATAAATTCTTCAAATTGAACAAACTAAACAAATCTATTACTTTAATCAAGTCTCTACCACACCAAACAAGTCTCACCACTTTGAAACAACACATGAACAATTATAAGTCATCGATGAGTGGCCTAACAATTCTAGAATGACAACATGATTATCAAATAACCAAAAGAGAGCTTAATAACCATTTATAAGCTCACTTTAATAAACATACATGCATACATGTTTTTTTCATGCTTCCAACCATCAAAACACAAACATAAGAAGTAGAAAAACTTAAGACATACACATGTTGTAGCCAAGAACAAAAGGAACAAGTTTTCCTCTAATAGAAAGTTGGAAAAACTTATTTAAATCCAAGCTTTCTTGATATTACTTCTTGTTTCTTCTATTTTCTCTCAAATTTATTTTGTTTATATTTTGGAGGCTTGAACTTGTGTGAAGCAAATGGAAAAATATAACCTTTATATATCTAGGTCATGTGGCCGAAAATGAGGGGAAAATAACAAATAGATATTTTACAATTTTAAATCCAATTTAAAGAAGCAAAATGCCATTTGACTACCTTTATAAGCTCACTTTAATAAACATACATGCATACATGTTTCTTTCATGCTTCCAACCATCAAAACACAAACATAAGAGAGTATAAAAACTTAAGACATACACATGTTGTAGCCAAGAACAAAAGGAACAAGTTTCCCTCCAATAGAAAGTTGGAAAAACTTATTTAAATCCAAGCTTTCTTGATATTACTTCTTGTTTCTTCTATTTTCTCTCAACTTTATTTTGTTTATATTTTGGAGGCTTGAACTTGTGTGAAGCAAATGGAAAAATATAACCTTTATATATCTAGGTCATGTGGCCGAAAATGAGGGGAAAATAACAAATAGATATTTTACAATTTTAAATCCAATTTAAAGAAGCAAAATGCCGTTTGACTACCTCTATCATAAATACAAAAGTCAAACAATTATATTTAATCATTTCCTAACCAAAATATAAATTTAGATATTTTATATTTTAATTAATTTAATCATTTAACAATTAAATAAATAATTAATTAATTAATTAAATACAAATATTTCAAATATATGTATTATATTTACTTTAAATATCTCAAATACATATATTAATGATATATGTCAAATATCACAATTTGACATTTAATTAATGTGTATTTAATAAAATCATACATTAAATATAAATGCACATTAATTAGAAAATGAACATAAGGTCCCTTTCATGTATTTTTCGTTTAACCGTTAAATAATTTATAAATAATCAATATTATTCATAAAAGTTGCCCTAGTGCTCTACGGTTATATTTCATTAGTGAGACTCTCTGGGTTCAGACATATCCGTCACGAAATCTAATTTCGTGTCCATAATCTACCCACTCGTAAAGTATGACGAACAATGATAAACTCACTGAACCATACATGTCGAGGCCATTGCATACGTATAATCCATCCGTCACAGGTATCCGGATTATTCCAGAGATATAGATATAAACGTCAAATCTCTATAGATATAATCACGTCGACGTATTTATTAGCAATCTCTTAATAACACTTATAACTCACTTCTTCAGTGTACCACGGGCCCATGGATTTAACAGATTGCTAATTCCATATTGAATATATATTCTTTGTACACATAACTGATTGATCATTTCTTGACACACACAAGATATCATGAGCATCAGTCCACACCCAACGAACAGGCGGAGGATAACTCATATATCCACAGTGGTATTTCAAGTCAAAGAATCACTATGCTACTTAACCCGAGAAGATTCTTATTGACGTTGGTGTATCATCCATTAAGAATCTTCGGTGAGTCGTTCAGTGTTTATCCGCTATAAACACTTACACGTCTGTACGAGTCTTCAAGACTCATGGTTCATTGAGAAACCATTGGAATCCAAGATTCCAATATAAGACATGTACCAGTCTCAACGGGTTTACTTTACTGACCAAGTAGTGTAAACATTGACCAGGAACAGTGTAAGAATGACAACGTCATGATACAACTCAATGTCAGTTGCGATGCTTTTGTAACAGTATCATAACTAATCATTTTAAGGTCTGTTACGTCTTTACCATATATAAAGAGATGTTATATAATAGAAACTGTTTATTTTATTCATAATAAAATGTTACATAAGTATTTACATGGAATACATAAGAAAATTGGCGCTCCGAGCACCAACCCTAACAAATTATACAAGGTATTGTCAAGTCCTCCCAAGAGCTAGTTCTTACACAAGAAGTCGCCTTGCGATCATGTATCAACTCACAGTTGCTTGGCCATTTTAGTTTCTCTCTCTACAAGATCCGAAGGATCTGTTGGACAGTTATGACCCATAGCGTCACTATTTGTACATATCATGGTGATGTTTTACAAATAACTATGTGACAAAGGAAATTGCTCTTTTATCATTGTGATTAGATCACCAAGATGTATAAATGATGAAAGGTCCATATGATTAGTTCCTGGATTGAGATGATATAGACGGTATCAATCCACGAAGGTTTAATCATTAAATATCCATAGTCAGAGTATTATCGAGATTGGACATCGATAATGCGGAAAAGACTAGTATTACACTTGTGCGCGTTGTGAGGGCATAGCGGCATAGTTCTTATATATTTGGGTATAGGATACTCATGCAAGTGTAGTAGGAGGTTGTGTTTTACCGATGGTATGGAAAACAGCTTCGCTCTGGATAGACCTCTCGGAATTCCATTGGTAGTATGACTATGTGTCTATGGAAGTCCAAAATCAGGGTAGGTGTATTTGGTCTTAACCTGAAACTTGCACCGCTAATACTTGCGACAATCAATATGCTTTGGTTTTAGGTCGTCCAGGGCTTTAACAAGTTCTGTGTACGCCTCTGCTGGGTATATTGAGAATCGTAGTGTATTTGGTGTGATGTCAAGACGGAGTATCACTCCAGTCATAGTGGAGATGATGGTCACGTAGGATACGGGACTGGTTCTCTTAAATTCTACAGCTATCGGGATATTATGACTAGGTCATGTATATCCGATTATAGAGACTAGTTACCAGAGATCTGATATGTGCTTCGTACAGGGCAGACACAATTCCAGCCCCAGGCCTAGCATGTGACATCTGATACTGGATCGAAATACGCAATACTACGTATACTACGTCTGATATAGATCACATATTCCTGTAAGGATATTTCTGGAGAATTGGGTAGGCATGACGCTTTACTAGAAGCCAACCTTGTCTTGTAAATCGGTACAAACGTAGTACTAGGTACTTACGTGTTCGGATAGTCCGACGACCGGATTTACTGCCAACATATCCGGGGATCTCATGGGTCGCTTCTCGAAGATTCACCGATGACGTATGACTCGCACTTTATTAATCTGGGATTAATTAGATGAGAGAGAAAATTAATCTGGGATTAATTACAGAGATATTTTATCTGGGATAAAATATCATTTAAAAAGAGAAAACGATTAATTTGGAATTAATCGATAAAATTAATATATTCGATATATTAAACGAAATTGGATTTCGACGCGGAATTGAAATTAGATTTTAATTCGGGCGAACGAGTTAATTATAATTAATTCGTTAGCGACGTGAATAGTAATTTTGCTAGGCAAGTTATTTAATTAAATTAGATTTAATTTCATCGCAACGGAAAATTCGTTAATTTGGAATTAGCGAATCCGAGCCCGGGATTGTTTGCGAGCGCATTCGCATTTCAAATTCGAGTGCGGCACGCAAGTCACATCAAGCGTCAAACATTAGTCACATCAAGCGTCAAATCACATGTCACTTTGAGTGATGTGACAACTTATCACTTGATTGATTGATGGTGGTAGATGGATAAGCTTTAATGCTTGTACTTGTTGATTTTTTGAAAATCAAATATATCGTATATGTTTAATTATTTTTGGAAATCAATTAACATATACACATTTTCCATCTCTCTCTCTTTACACACATTTTTGGAGCCAAAATTCTCATTCTCTCTCTCACGGCCACACGCCACTTTCTTCTTCTGTTTTCTGGTTTGACCAAGAACCATGAGAAGCTATGGAATTTTGTGGCAAAATTCCTAAGTGTTAGCACACCATTTGAGTCTTGCGAAGGTGATAGGGAAACCCACTTGTGAGCAAGGAATCACATCACGAAAGCTTGGAGCTTGGAAGATGATCCATGGCCGATTTTTTGAAGATCAAAAACACTCACTGTCGTGAGCCTTGGAGGACTTCAAAGGGCTTAAAAGTTTTGTTCTTCGCCGTATCACCTCAACCGATCGATGTAAGTATTCCGCAACTTCCTCGATGTATTCACACTATGTTTCTATGCTTGAATCGATCCTAGGGACTTAGAGATTTCCCAACAATGGTATCAGAGTGAGTTAAAAGCATGAAACTTGATTTAGGGTTAAAATTGGGTAAAATGTATTTGAGCATTATTTGATGAAATTGGATGATTAAGTGTGCTTAAATGATGTTGAATTGAAGTATGATGGATCAATTTCATGAAAATTGGTTTAGAACAATTTTCCCCAATTTGTTGAGGCTTGGCCGAAACTACATGAACCCTAAATGTCTTGAATTTTTTGATTTTTGATTCATTGGATGACTTGAAAATCAATGTTGGGAATGATGATTTAATGTTGAATTGGATTCAATTGGATTGGATTTAAAATTGGACATATAAATCCCTATATTGCCGAGACAAAGGAAACATGAAATGGGTTTGATTTTTGATAAAATGTGTTGGACATGTTTTGTTGTTAATGAGCATAATTAATTAGGCTAATTGATGTTTTAGAAATGTAAATTTGGTTAATAATTATGAAATACACTTTGAGTAATTAAATTGTGAAATTGGAATTTTGTAATTTAATTATGTTGGGCTTAAATTGGATTTGGGCTTGAAAAGTTGTTATTGGGTTTATTGGGCTTGGTTGTACCAAGATTGGTTTAGGAAATTAGTTGGATCCAATTGGGCCCAAAACCATATCCATAAAGTCCAATTATGACTAATGGACCTTTAACTTTAATTGGGCCTAATGGGCCTAGATTGGTTTCTAGGCATAAAAGAGTGATTCCTTTAAATGGGCTTTAGTCTTTGGGTTGACCCAAGTTGACCAAAAGTCCATGCCTTAAGAAATTAATTAAAAGCCCATTGGACTTTAATTAAATTAACATTGGATGTTAATCGAGGTTTGAGACCCATAACGATTAAATTTGGAATTTAAGTCGTAAAGGTTCGTTAATAAAGTGTAATATTTAATTTGGAATTAAATAGTGAATTAGTATTAAATAAAAATTGAATTGGATTTAATTTTGTAGTTTAATATAATTCAAGATTCGTACTTTGAGTACTTATTCGCAAAACGAGTTTGACTCGTGCAAAATCAAATCGTTGTTTAAACATTGGATGGTCACTAATTATCAGATTAATTAATTGGATTAGATTGATTGATAACTGCTTGTGTGAATACATGGTTGCGATGCATGAATAATGTATATCAGATGGATATTAGATGGGTGGGGTAATTTGGAAATTGTTGTAATAAATTTAGAATTTATTAATTGGACCTGCGTGTCCAGCCTATTACCTCTTTACTCTTTGTATTTCTCTTATCACCTATTCCCCTCAATGTAAATGAGGTTTCTTTAGAAGTGTTATTTAACGGGTAGAAGCAATACTTGTGCTAGCGGGAGAGAGGAAATTGAGAGATTTGATCTAGGATCAATGTGTTAAGTATCCATCCGCATATCATTATTGTGGGACACAGGAACAGGGCGACGCATGCTGTCCCGGGATCGCGGCCCGGTCGGGAGTACGGAGTAGCCACGGGGGACTAAACCGGAGAATAATGGAGTCGCCACCCGGTGTGAACCGGGAAAATGAGATTTAAGGCCGCACTCACCCCTCGCAAGGGAAGACCTCAAATCGTTGGGTTCGGAATGGTCCCTTACTTATGTCACTTGTAATGAAAGGATTTGTGTAATAATTTAATCAAGCTTAAGTAACACTTATTTCCAAGAGTATCATGCTTCTAAATCCATATGTGCAAAAATAAAACTTACGCCTAAATTTGCATATATTTCACATCTAAGATTGCATGCTTGAAAGTACGTCAAAGTAGCAACAAACATACAACTTCATTGACATATTGTATTCATGGAAACACAAGCACACACTAACCACACAAGCACACATAAAGGCGAATCAAATGTGATTTCATAGACATATCATAAACGAATAACCATTACATGTCTATGCACAAATAAAAGAGTCAACTAAGTAAATAATGCAAAAAGACACTTAAGGATGCAATTAGGCATTAAAGTAAGCATGCTATGACGTAGTGCAAAAGAAGATAACTAATATGGACACAAGCACACATGTGAGCACTTTTCCAAGTGGTACGTGGAATTGTATCCCAAGTACAGACCGCACTACCGTCCATTCGGAATCGGCTACGGAATTTATGTCTAGGTTTCCATCCGATATACCACAAGAAATAATACTCAAATGCTATCACGACATGGATATATGAATTGTAATGCATTAAACACATTGTACTCATACATGTGGGGAATACAGATGAATGACACCTATACAATCTTGCGTAATACAGAGAAGCAATCAGATTCATCATACGAAGGGATAGCTACTAGGAACGATTATGTATGAAATCTGATGAAAAGGACTCAGTTCAGTGGGTGCGCGTTCGCGTAGCGTTCGAGAACGCGTTCGAACGGTAAACAGAAGGTTCGTGTTCGTATAGCGTTCGAGAACGTGTTCGAACGAAGCCATACCTGATGCATGAAACACTAAGAAAATGCGTGCGCGTTCGCGTAGCGTTTGAGAATGCGTTCCAACGGTAAACAGAAGGTTCACGTTCGTATAGCGTTTGAGAACGCGTTCGAACAGAACCAGACCTGATGCATGATGAAACTAAGAAAATACGTGCGTGTTCACGTAGCGTTTGAGAACATGTTCGAACGGTAAACAAAAAGTTCACGTTCGTGTGGCGTTCGAGAACGCGTTCGAACGGAACCAGACCTGATGCATGCAACACATTCATAGACAAACAAATCCACAATGTGGGACCTCACGTATCCGATTGAACTCATCTCGCATCCAATCGAGTATACACCAACCGGCGAGGCAAAGCATCGTGGTAAAGGATTTTAACCCCTCCAAATAGGGGACCTTTCATCGCACTTACTAAGCCCATGTGCTCGATTGAATCATGCATACAAAGAATTAAAAAACAATAATACCGAACTTAGTATGCCCGATTGAACGTATCTTGCATTCAACCGAACACACATCAACCGGTGCGGTAAAGCATCGTGGTACATGATTTTAACCCCTCCAAATAGAGGACCTTTCATCGCACTTACTAAGCCCATGCGCTCGATTGAATCATGCATACAAAGAATTAAAAAACAATAATATCAAACTTAGTATGCCCGATTGAACGTATCTTGCATTCAACCGAACACACATCAACCGGCGCGGCAAAACATCGTGGTAAAGGATTTTAACCCCTCCAAATATGGGACCTTTCATCGCACTTACTAAGCCCATGCGCTCGATTGAATCATGCATACAAACGTAACATGCAGAATTCGAATGACGAAAAATAAATAAATCAAAGCAATATAAGACAAAAGAAAGTGTCATTTACTCAAGCGGACGTGGAGTTGTATCCCGAGTACAGATCATACTACCGTCCATTCGGAATCGGCTATGAAATTTATGTCCGGGTTTCCATCCGATATACCGCGAGAGTTGACACATCTTTCGTTTTATTCCAAAGCCACAACATACAATATCTCATAATCCATGCATATTTATCTACTCAAGGGCCACAACATGCATTTCAACATAACAATCATGCAAGCAATACTCAATAAATAATACAAATAAAACAGAAAATGAATGTGGAAAATACCCTCAGGTCTAACCTTTTATGTCGACTTTCGAACTCATGTTTCACGGTCGTCGGAAGGGCTATCACACCGCAACTTTTTTGGTTCACTGGTTTGAGTTTTACCTCACTGTTTCGCTGCTCAAGCTACTGTTTTGACTCCGTTTTCTACTATTTGGCCTCCGTTTTACTACTGCTATTTCCTCAGTATTTTCTACTCACTGTTCAGGTCACTGTTTTGACGTTTTCATAGACTGTTTCGAGTGTTAATTTGCTGCTGTTTATAGTCTCGGTTCTCGGTGGTAAAGATGCAGTTTTTCCGGACTATTTTGGGGTTACTTAGGGACTTTTTGGGTAATTTAGGGACTGTTTTGGGTTGCTTCGGGGACTATTTTAGGCTGTTTTGCAGGGGCTGTTGCTGTGTGGCATTTGTTGATTGGGGGCTGGACTTGTGCACAGATGCTGTGACGAGGGCAGGTCAGGGGGGAAAACAAGTTAATGTGGCTGGCAGGTGGTGTATTGAAGCAGTGGGGACGTGTGGCTATATGGACGTGTGGAGATGGTTTGCGTGGAATTGTTTGGGCGCTTGTGGCGGGAGGCAGTGAAGCTTAAGTGCGGCAATTGAAGGCAATTTGTGAGGGATGTCTGTGACTTTGGCGTGAAGATTATGAGTGTGAGCTCGGGGAGTGCATGTCTTGGTTAGGGGTTGTTTATATAGAGAATGGTTAGGGCTACTCCTTGTCTCACAAGGAAGGGATTTGATTTTGTGTTGAGCAAGGAAAGTCAAAGATTGATGGGGGACAAATTTGGTTTAGATTAGGAATACAAAATATTTAATTTGTTATGATTGATTTTAATTAGGCATGATATCTTTTTAATTTAGTATGTGATTTTATTTAGTTAGGAAGTTAATATATTTGATTTATCTAAATTAGGCATGATTTTATTTTATGTTTTATTTAATTTGGTAAATGATTTAATTATTTTTTATTTAATTCAAATACATTATCTAATTAATATTTAATTTAAATATTTATTTAATTTGGGTGTAATTAGGGTGATTGGGCGTGTGGGCCTTGGTGTGGGCGTGTGGGCCTTTGGTGTGTAGGCTAGGTGTGTAGGCTTGCGGGGGTTTTGGGCCGAGGTTAGGTGATTGTGAGTGTTTTGGGCCAGGAATAATTTTTAAAACGGAAAACCAACAAGTAACCCGAAGCTAAACCAGCAAACTTAATCTGAATATGAGTCAATTCTTGACTCCTCCCTTCCGACGTCCGTTTCCCGCGGCTCCCGTGACTTAAAAGGTAGTGCCTCCAACTGAGACTCATCATCGGGTTTCACATGCAAAAATGCAATGCCTACAGTCGCCCCCACTTTGATGGGACTTATGCAGTGTGTGACTTTGAACAATCCTATCAAAGTTATGCAATGCATTTTCACTTACCTGGCTCGCCAGCTGCCTCCTGACTTGCCTGCTGCCTCGACCTGAATTTGATGACGTGTCATTCTTGGCGTGCTAAACCCCATACTTAGAGTGTCGCGGTAGTCCACACTAGTCCACGATAATCCACGGAATCCACATAGTCCACATAGTCCACGATAATCCACGGTAGTCCACGAAATCCACATAGTCCACATAGTCCACGATAATCCACGGTAGTCCACGATAGTCCACGGTAGTCCACATAACCCATATAGTCCACATAGTCCACGGTAATCCACAACATTTCACGATAGTCCACGGTAGTCCACAATATTTCATGATAGTCCACGGTAGTCCACATAATCCACAACACTTCAAGATAGTCCACGGTAGTCCACAATATTTCATGATAGTCCACGGTAGTCCACATAATCTACAACACTTCAAGATAGTCCATGGTAGTCCACAATATTTCACGATAGTCCACGGTAGTCCACATAATCCACAACACTTCAAGATAGTCCACGATAATCCACAATATTTCACGATAGTCCACGGTAATTCACATACATAATTCACATAGTCCACACGCCGTACCCGGCAAAACTATTCTGATGACGCAGTAGGCCTCGACCCTGAGACACATCCCCAAACTACTGATGATGCTGTGGGCCCCGACCCTGGGACTCATCCCTGAAACTGATACTGATATGGGCCTTGCCCCCAGACTAATACTGATGTGGGCCTCGCCCCCAGACTGATATTGATGTGGGCCTCAACCCTCAGATTACTACCCGAATCTAACACCATTATGGGCCTCAGCCCCATGATTTTTACCCGATTCTGATACTGTGCTTTTGTTATGCCTTATTGGCTTTTCTTCGCCGCTTTCTCTTTTTCTTCTTCAAAACCTGTGAACACAAAACAAAAAAACAAAAACAAAAACACACAAAATGGTGCAAAATGGGTTACGTGTATGCATGTATGCGTGAATGTTCTCATCCCGTTGGGTTAAGTCTTCTGCCAATTCTCTTGGTGACTGCCCGGTCTCAGGTAAAATACAGCTTCAATCTGTCAACATTGATCGGCTCGGTGAACTCATTCCCTTCCAAGTCTGACAGCCTCACTGTCCCCGTTTCCCAGTTTCTGAATGACTATCTTATCTTTCTGTTTGCTTCTTCCGAGGATTCCCCATGTTCTAAGCATCATTGTGTATCATAATACCAAGGTCGAATGCTTTTGTCAAATATACTCATGTTGCATATTCAAGCGAGTACAGGAAATGAACGTCTTTATTATCATTAGAAAAAGGTTCGAGCAAACAGGCAAAATCAATGTCTATAAAAAATGCAGGATCAAACAAACTAGGAGGAACAACTTCATCATTCGCAGCGCTGCCTTCTTCCTCGACCTATGGTTCTTCATCGTTGTCACCCTATATCCCCATGTACGAAGCTTGGTGGTTGAGAGCTTGGAGGACGAAGGTTTCGGGCAAGCCAGAGTTGATCATGTAGGTGGGTGGGGGAACAGAGTGATAATTTGGTAGAGGATTGGTGTGTGTGTTTGGCCGTTCTCTTTCAGGGTCAGGGATCTTGTGGGAGTCAATTAAGTCTTGGATCTCATGGCCGAGACGGGTACAGCTATTGGTGTCATGGCCAGGTTGTTGATGGAAGTGGCAGTAGCGGTTCATATTGAGGCTTGGTGGGGGAGGATTTGGGAGTGGCCTAGGTTCCAAGAGTTTTAAGAATCCTTGCCTGGTCAGCTTCTCAAGCACTTTGGACAAGGGTATACCCAAGTTAGAAAAGCGCCTATTCTTAATAGCAGTAATCTCGGCAGTAGCGGGCTTGGTCTCAGAATGCCCTCCAAAATTCCTCTTATTCTGGCCATAAAACTTCCGGTTTTCCGCCTCCTCTTCTTCAATGTCCATGACAGTTTCCCTCAGCTGTCAGAAATCCGCAATCATTGAAGTCATTCTCCTCAACTTGCCATAGATCGAGGGCTTGGTGCCCTTGATGATCATTTTAATCTGGTCCTTCTCAGAGGGCCGAGTCTGCATCTTCAGAAGCTGGCTTCTCCACGGTCTACATACTCCTTGAAGCTTTCTTCCGGCTTCTGCTTAGTGTTCTCCAAATCACGGTGTGACAAGTCAATCTCTAAGTCTGTAATATATTGCTTCAGAAAAGCATCAGCTAGTTCCTTCCAATCTTCCTTAACCTTCTTCTCAAGGCTATGATACCAAACCACAGGTGCCCCCTCGAGTGACATCCCAAACATCTTTTGGACTTGGCGCTGTGATAGGCCCACTGAACTCATGACTGAGACATATTGCTGCAGATGGACTCTCGGGTCTCCATTCCCATTAAACTTGGCCATGTCGGGCATTTTAAACTGAGCTGGCAGCTGTTCTCCGAAGGTCATTGCCTCATAATCTAACTCTTCATGTTTACCCCTCATTTTGCGGGTAACTGTTTCAATCTGATCCCGAAGCTTCTGAAATTCTGCCTGAGACCCAATCATTTTGCCTATTGCATACTCTGCCATGTCATCATCAAAAGTGGGGATATCATCCCCCAACCCATTCGGAGGCTCCTCGCGCCTCACATTCTCAGAATTTCCCCCAGCACGGGGCACAGCCATATTTGTCATGGCAGTAGTCAAGGCTTGCAATTGTTCAGTAATCTTGGCGAAACCATTCTCCAACTGATCTATCGGGATACCTCATTATCGGATGTACTCATATCTGTTACCGGTCTTTTAGTGAGTCTTCTCTCTTCCCTAACCCAACGGGAATCTATGATGTCTTTTTGAGAAATAGAGGTGTTAACAGGATATATGTATATATGAGGTGCATGTAACATATAGAACACACTAAATCGATTAAAATTTTCAAACAAATCAGCCCATTATCATTTTAGAAGCTTTTGGGCTAACTGTCATAGGAGTGAACTCGTCCCAGTTTAAATGGCCCAACGAGTTCACATCTCATGGCAAAGAGTCCAACTAAATCCAAATGGTAATGTTCCGAACACAAGCACAAAATGGCCCATCAACATTTAGAAGTCTTTGGCCCAATCGTCATAAGATACGTTCTTGTCCCTGTTTAAATGGCCCAACAAGCCCATATCTCATGTCAAATGGTCCAAATGGATCCAAACGACGATGTTCCCAAACACAAGCATAAAAGAAAGATAATGCAAACATAAAACAGTAAATTCTACAAGGTGGCCCATCAATATTTCAGAAGCTTTGGGCCTAATGGTCATAGGATACGAACTCGCCCCAGTTTAAATGGCCCAGCAAGTTCGCATTTCTGACAAAGAGTCCAACTGCATCCAAATGAGGATGGTCCACAAGCACATACTCAAAGAAATAATTGTTACTTTAGCCATACAACCCCGGTCTATGGGTGGGTTTGCAAGAGTATAGACAAATGCTCTCATCGGCGAAGGATGGCCCACAACTAGGTCTCCCCAATCAAGGGTTCGAGCGACCAAGTGAGTGCACCTTTTTTTATACACTAAGGTACGTGCCAATGAGCTATGGTGTGTGACTGACTGTCAAATGGATTTCCCGTTGTAGATTCCACAGAGGGAGGGTGGAGCGAGGCTCACTTAAATACCCAAGCCTCTTAGGCTCTTATCGCTTGGTGTCAGGAATAAACAACGAGTCCTCCAAATTAGTCCATCACAATAGGCTACGAGTAGATGGCTATCTAGGTTCCTTCATAACTTTTCCTTCTAGAAAGGTAGTGAGTGAAGGAAGACACCAAACCATTACCTAGCCTCAAAATGCCTTTGATTAAACCCTCATTTCATCCACTATAGACACAGTCAATTAGAACACAAATAAAAACATTACAAAAGACAATATTTCGGGGCTGATTCTCTATCCCCAGTGGAGTCGCCAGACTGTGGGACACAGGAACTGGGCGACGCATGCTGTCCCGGGCTCGCGGCCCGGTCGGGAGTACAGAGTAGCCACGGGGGACTAAACCGGAGAATAATGGAGTCGCCACCCGGTGTGAACCGGGAAAATAAGATTTAAGGCCGCACTCACCCCTCGCAAGGGAAGACCTCAAACCGTTGGGTTCGGAATGGTCCCTTACTTATGTCACTTGTAATGAAAGGATTTGTGTAATAAGTTAATCAAGCTTAAGTAACACTTATTTCCAAGAGTATCATGCTTCTAAATCCATATGCGTAAAAATAAAACTTACGCCTAAATTTGAATATATTTCACATCTAAGATTGCATGCTTGAAAGTACGTCAAAGTAGCAACAAACATACAACTTCATTGACATATTGTATTCATGGAAACACAAGCACACACTAACCACACAAGCACACATAAAGGCGAATCAAATGTGATTTCATAGACATATCATAAACGAATAACCATTACATGTCTATGCACAAATAAAAGAGTCAACTAAGTAAATAATGCAAAAAGACACTTAAGGATGCAATTAGGCATTAAAGTAAGCATGCTATGACGTAGTGCAAAAGAAGATAACTAATATAGACACAAGCACACATGTGAGCACTTTTCCAAGTGGTACGTGGAATTGTATCCCAAGTACAGACCGCACTACTGTCCATTCGGAATCGGCTACGGAATTTATGTCTGGGTTTCCATCCGATATACCACAAGAAATAATACTCAAATGCTATCACGACATGGATATATGAATTGTAATACGTTAAACACATTGTACTCATACATGTGGGGAATACAGATGAATGACACCTACACAATCTTATGTAATACAGAGAAGCAATCAGATTCATCATACGAAGGGATAGTTACTAGGAACGATTATGTATGAAATCTGATGAAAATGACTTGTTCAGTGGGTGCGCGTTCGCGTAGCTTTCGAGAACACGTTCGAACGGTAAATAGAAGGTTCGTGTTCGTATAGCGTTCGAGAACGCATTTGAACGGAGCCATACCTGATGCATGAAACACTAAGAAAATGCGTGCGCGTTCGCGTAGCGTTTGAGAACGCGTTCGAACGGTAAACAGAAGATTCACGTTCGTATAGCGTTCGAGAACGCATTCAAACAGAACCAGACCTGATGCATGATGAAACTAAGAAAATGTGTTCGTGTTCGCGTAGCGTTTGAGAACGCGTTCGAACGGTAAATAGAAGGTTCACGTTCGTGTGGCGTTCGAGAACGCGTTCGAACGGAACCAGACCTGATGCATGCAACACATTCATAGACAAACAAATCCACAATGTGGGACCTCACGTATCCGATTGAACTCATCTCTCATCCAATCGAGTATACACCAACCGACGCAGAAAAGCATCGTGGTAAAGGATTTTAACCCCTCCAAATAGAAGACCTTTCATCACACTTACTAAGCCCATGCGCTCGATTGAATCATGCATACAAAGAATTAAAAAACAATAATACCGAACTTAGTATGCCCGATTGAACGTATATTGCATTCAACCGGCGCGGCAAAGCATCGTGGTACATGATTTTAACCCCTCCAAATAGGGGACCTTTCATCGCACTTACTAAGCCCATGCGCTCGATTGAATCATGCATACAAAGAATTAAAAAACAATAATATCAAACTTAGTATGCCCGATTGAACGTATCTTGTATTCAACCGAACACACATCAACCGGCTCGGCAAAGCATCGTGGTAAATGATTTTAACCCCTCCAAATAGGGGACCTTTCATCGCACTTACTAAGCCCATACGCTCGATTGAATCATGCATACAAAAGTAACATGCAGAATTCGAATGACGAAAAATAAATAAATCAAAGCAATATAAGACAAAAGAAAGTGTCATTTACTCAAGCGGTACATGGAGTTGTATCCAATGTACAGATCATACTACCGTCCATTCGGAATCGGCTATGAAATTTATGTCTAGGTTTCCATCCGATATACCGCAAGAGTTGACACATCTTTCGTTTTATTCCAAAGCCACAACATACAATATCTCATAATCCATGCATATTTATCTACTCAAGGGCCACAACATGCATTTCAACATAACAATCATGCAAGCAATACTCAATAAATAATACAAATAAAACAGAAAATGAATGTGGAAAATACCATCAGGTCTAACCTTTTATGTCGACTTTCGAACTCGCGTTTCACGGCCATCGGAAGGGCTATCACACCGCAACTTTTCTGGTTCACTGGTTTGCGTTTTACCTCACTGTTTCGCTGCTCAAGCTACTGTTTTGACTCCGTTTTGCTACTATTTGGCCTCCGTTTTACTGCTGTTTCCTCTGTATTTTCTACTCACTGTTCAGGTCACTGTTTTGACGTTTCCACGGACTGTTTCGAGTGTTAATTTGCTGCTTTTATAGTCTCGGTTCTCGGTGGTAAAGATGCAGTTTTTCCGGACTATTTTGGGGTTACTTAGGGACTGTTTTGGGGTAATTTAGGGACTGTTTTGGGTTGCTTCGGGGACTATTTTAGGCTGTGTTTTGCAGGGGTTGTTGCTGTGTGGCATTTGTTGAGGGCTGGACTTGTGCGCAGATGCTGTGACGAGGGCAGGTCAGGGGGAAAAACAAGTTAATGTGGCTGGCAGGTGGTGTATTGAAGCAGTGGGGACGTGTGGCTATATGGACGTGTGGAGATGGTTTACGTGGAATTGTTTGGGCACTTGTGGCGGGAGGCAGTGAAGCTTAAGTGCGGCAATTGAAGGAAAATTTGTGAGGGATGTCTGTGACTTTGGCGTGAAGATTATGAGTGTGAGCTCGGGGAGTGCATGTCTTGGTTAGGGGTTGTTTATATAGAGAAGGGTTAGGGCTACTCCTTGTCTCACAAGGAAGGGATTTGATTTTGTGTTGAGCAAGGAAAGTCAAAGATTGAGGGGGGACAAATTTGGTTTAGATTAGGAATACAAAATATTTAATTTGTTATGATTGATTTTAATTAGGCATGATATCTTTTTAATTTAGTATGTGATTTTGTTTAGTTAGGAAGTTAATATATTTGATTTATCTAAATTAGGCATGATTTTATTTTATGTTTTATTTAATTTGGTAAATGATTTAATTATTTTATTTAATTCAAATACATTATCTAATTAATATTTAATTTAATATTTTATTTAATTTGGGTGTAATTAGGGTGATTGGGCGTGTGGGCCTTGGTGTGGGCGTGTGGGCCTTTGGTGTGTGGGCTAGGTGTGTGGGCTTGCGGGGGTTTTGGGCCGAGGTTAGGTGATTGTGAGTGTTTTGGGCCTGGAATAATTTTTAAAACGGAAAATCAACAAGTAACCCGAAGCTAAACCAGCGAACTTAATCCGAATATGAGTCAATTCTTGACTCCTCCCTTCCGACGTCCGTTTCCCGCGGCTCCCGCGACTTAAAAGGTAGTGCCTCCAACTGAGACTCATCATCGGGTTTCACATGCAAAAATGTAATGCCTACAATTATTATATTTATTTACGCGCCTTATTATGTGTTTAGAATGCATGTTTAAGGGTGTATGTTGATGAGACCTTAACAAAGATAATAAATTGGTTGCCAATTTGCACGCGAAAAACCCTCACAAAATATTAAGCATTTTTCCCTCCATTGAGTGATTCTTACTCAATATCCAATACTGGCATTGGTTTGTTGGCCAAAGTCAAGACCTTTGTCCGTCGAGGATGTGTTTGAATCACGAGAGCTTTGTTCCATATTGGTGTCTTGTCCAAGTTATGGTTTGTTGGCCAAAGTCAAGACCACTTCTTGTCCATCGACATTGATTACGAAGCTTTCCATGGTCAATGGGTCACGCTTAACTAGGATCACTAAGTTTGTTGTGCCAAAGCCAAGGCTTAGTTGATTCAGAGGAAAAAGGTTAGGCAATATATTGGATATATTGGCATATATAGGATATATGTTTCGGACTTGGATGTCCACCTACTGGATCTAGGAATTGGATGAGATCCAATTTATCTTAGAGATCTACCTAGTTAATTATCATATAATTTGTTGGCCAAAGTCAAGATTGTGTGACATTTAACGGGATCCTAGCCCATTAGGAAACAAGGTTTCCCGAGTACTCGACAGAGGGTTAGAGGCTCGCCGAAAAATAGTTGGAGGCAAGTATTGAATTTGCAATACTCGTTTAATAACTTGCCATACGCGCTCAATCACAATTCATTCGTCGTTAAATTAAATATTAGTTGGACTAATATTTAATTGTTGTTTTAATAAAACAGTTGGACTGTATTCAAACTATTTCATTTATAGTTGATTATATAATTGGATTATAGTAATCAATATATTTGATTTAATCATTTATAGTTGATTTTATAATTGGATTATAGTAATCAATATAATTGAATTTAACCTATTAAATTATAGTTGATTAAATAGTTGGACTATAGTAATCATTATAATAAATAGTACATAAATCGTTGATTAAATAGTTGGACTATTAGAATCAAGATAAATTGAAAGATTAGTGTTTAAAAACATAATCCTGGATGAAAATGTATTTAAACGACTTTAATTTTCAAATTGGGAATAAATTTCAGGATAGTCCTGAAAACTAAGAAGTTACTTTATTTGATAAAATAACATCTTAGGCCTAAGCCCGGAGTTAAGCAAATAGTAGAGCATGATATTTGGAATATTCATGTAATGATAACTTTAGTGCTTAATCCGTTATGCTTGCCAAACAGACTCCTTAATTTCTTAATCAGAACTAAGGATTAGATCCTTAAAGTATGATAATGAGATTGAAGGATCTTCATAAATATATACTTAGATTTTAGAAGTACTAAAATTGCAACACATAAATCTTGGAAAGTTAATGGCCATTCTCAATGAGTCAAAGCCAAAGTTTGCAATAAGGCAAGAAGCGCAAGGCGCATCTTATTTCGACATTCCGGAAGGCCAAGGCTTGGCCAAAGGCTTCTGGGGTGTGAAAAAGGGCAAAGGCAAAATCATTATAATCTTCTGGGAAGATAAATGACATATCCCAAAATATCTGCCTAAATTGTGGCAAACGGGATCGTGGAAGCGTGACTGTCGTTTAAACAAGGCAGACATGAAGGAATTGAAGACGGGCTAGGCTCTGACTTCAAATATGTTTGTCATAAAATATGTTCACTACTAGTATTAAAATTGGATTTTAAATACTAAGTGTGGTACATAAATATGTACTGATGTGCAGAATCTGCTATGAGAAGGATACTGACATCAGTTGAGATTCAACTGCGAATCAGAAATGGGACATAAGTCGCTGTTTTAATCATAGAAACCTAAGTTTAGGAACTACCCTTCGGGTGTGTACTTAAATTAGGAAACTGTTATAATGTAACTAGTTTGACTAGAAACATTATCTCTATATCAGGGTTTAACCCGTTGCGGGTATACCTTTATATTCTAGAACACTAAAGTGTTTTATTTTATAAAGATGATATTGAGATAAACACATTAGATGTGAATAACAGTATTTATATTTTGAATATAAATAAATCTCAAACATATGACATGACAAACAAATAACTCAAACTGATTTGATCAGAAGAGACTTAATTGTGGCATTATTGTCTGGGACACAATTAAACAAGACTCGTATATCCACACTTTCAAAGAGTGGGTACTAGGACATATTTGATTCCATTCAAATAAAGTCTACGAATCTAGTTTATTGGGCAAAGTGCCTAAAACACTATTTACTTGGTAAAAGTGCAAATGCCACCGATCTGTTAGCCCTTGTTCATAGTGACGTATGTGGGCCCATATCTAGCTAGGCTAGAGGTGGATATGAATATTTCGTGACCTTTACGGATGTGGCATCGCGTTATGGTTATGTGTTTCTTTTGAAACACGAATCGAAAACTTTAAAGTTTCGACATGAAGTAGACAAACAGATTGGCTAAAGTATTAATCAGTCACGGTTAGACCATGATGAAAATACTTAAGCAATAAGTTTTTTAATACTTGAAAGAGTATAGTATTCTTTCAATGAGGACTCCTCCTGGAACACGTCAGTTTGACGGTGTGTCCAAACGGAGAGATCGAATTTTGTTAGACATTATAAGGTTAATCATGAGTCGCTCTGAGCTACCATTTTTTTCTTCAACGGATACGCATAAACAGTGCAGAACTTATTTAGAATAAGGTTCCATAAAAATCTGTTTGACAGACTTCATATTAGATATGAACAGGAAAGAAATTGGGTTTCTCATTCTTGAAGATTTGGGAATGCTAGGCATATGTTTGGATGATACCAAACTAGAACCCAAATCGGATAAGTGCCAAAGTTGTAGGTTATCCTAGGGAAACCAAAGTATAGTACTTATACAACTCACAAGAGAACAATGTAATTGTTGCTCACCATACGGTTTTCCTAAGAGGAATACCTATATGCAGTGGTAAGTGGGAGGAAAGTAAAACTCGATGAAAATCAGAGTAATACTATTCCAGGCACCGATTCCTTAATGGAACAAAAATAGTTCATCAAGGATGAAACTATACCAATAATCTTCGAATACACAATAACCGCGTAAGTTGGAGAGAGTCAGAAAACAACCTGGGTATAGGTTTCTGATCTCACCTCATAAAGATGTCAGTCTTATTGAGGAATACCAACTGACTACGTAAGAGGAAGTGATACAAGGTATCGACTCCCTATTATGGCAAAGTGCCATGCATCCGAAATGGATTCCATGTATATCAACTATGTTTGGATACTAGTTGATGTACCGCAAGACATTGTGCTTATTGGTACTATATAAGTCTTCAAGGAAGACATACATGGATGGCAACATACCAACGTACTAAGCTAGGCTTGTAGCGAAAAGGTATCGTTATCAACATTGTGTCGATTACGACGAAACCTTTTACCTGTTGCCAAGGTAAATCCATTTGGATAATGCTTGATGATGCTGCATGTTTCATTTATGAAATATGGCAGCTGAACGGGAAAATCACTTTCCTGAAAAGGAAACCTTTTGGAGGATGTTTACAACATCATGTCGGTTTTGTCGTACCAAAACTAGCAAACAAGGTTTGCAGGTTATTCGATCCATGTTTGGATTGAAGCAAGCATTGAATCCTTGGAATTATTGTTTTGATATAATCATAATGGTGTATGATTTAATTCAAAACGAAAATGATTCTTGTGTATATAAGGAGGTTAGTGGGAGCGCACTGACAATAAATGTCCTATAAATAATGATAATATGTCATTTCTTGGAAATGATATTCTCAGAATAATAACAATCGGTGAAAGTTTGGCTTTCATGAAAATTCTCCGTAGAATTCTTGGGAGAAACAACCTTTATTTTAGGAATAAAGATCTACTATGATAAATTTAAAGTTGTTAACATTCTCCGAGAAACCGTACATTGAAAAATGTACGGACCTGGTGTCTCATACGCTTTGAGCATATGGATTCAAAAACAGGCCAATCCAAGTGATAGTCATTGGATTGATGTTAAGAACATCTGTTAGTATCTTAGAGGAACTAAGGATGCTTTCTTAAACCTATGGAGAAGGAGAACTTGAAGTGACTGAGTTCACTACTGTAAATTTCCTGACCGATATAAACGACTGTAAGTCGTAACAACGGTACTATATAGTTTGAATAACGGAATAGTGAGCTGGAAATCTTCCAAGCAAGATATTGTTACCGAATAAACAACAAAAGTGGATTATTGATGCAGCTAAGGCAGCAATAGAAGCCTTTTGGATCGATAATAATGTAATTAGATTAGATATAGTTATGTTAGCAGCTGAGCTAGGCTACAGCACAGGCTAAATAATTAATGGTCTCATCAACGATCCAGATATATACTTCAAATATTCATCTGATTCGTTCGGATAATACATCGTGGCGATGTGATGATCGTATAAATCGCATCAGATGATAATCATGTAAATCCGCTGATGAAAGCCTTTCCTCAGCAATTTGAGCGAACCGTACATAGTTCGGGTATAGGACACTCGAGTGACTGGCTATAGGCCAAGTGGAAGATTTTTGGACAGTTATGACCCATAGCGTCACTATTTGTACATATCATGGTGATGCTGTACAAATTAACTATGTGACAAAGGAAATTGCTCTTTTATCATTTGTGATTAGATCACCAAGATGTATAAATGATGAAAGGTCCATATGATTAGTTCTTGGATTGAGATGATATGAGACAGTATCAATCCACGAAGGTTTAATCATTAAATATCCATAGTCAGAGTATTATCGAGATTTTACATCGATAATGCGGAAAAGACTAGTATTACACTTGTGCGCGTTGTGAGGGCATAACGGCATAGTTCTCATATATTTAGGTATAGGATACTCATGCAAGTGTAGTAGGAGGTTGTGTTTTACCGATGGTTGACCGGCGTAAACACACACGTATAACGCAAGCGCACGTATCGTTCAAGTAGTATAAAAATATCGATCCCACGAGAACTTAATTTCTACTGTTGTTATTAATTATTGAATCTATTTATTTACAATATCTAATTAAATGGAGAAGAGAATGATTGTTTAATTGGTTGAATGTGGTTTTGCACAATAAATAAATAAATAAAAAGACAAAAGAAAATACTAAGGAAAATAACAAAAGACACAAAGATCTAGGGTTGTGTATCCTTCTAATATCTTTTAAAAGATGAAGTGATTATTTTATGTTTGTGTAATAAATCAATTTACTAACCTGGAACACTAAATTATGCAAAAGCCTCTGTCGATGGTCAGACGCAAATACCCAGTTTAACCCAATTGAACCATATGTCTATGTCAACCAAATTATCTGGATTCATTAAGTTTAAGTTCCAATTATGGCTACCCCCGCCCGACAGGTATATGTCTATCCTGTAAGGAAATCTATTAAAGGGTTATCTATCCTCAAGGAAGATCGTGGGCTATTAAGTCTAAGGCTGAAACCTAAAATCCCTATGTCTAGTTCATTTTAGATTTACCACATCAATCTTATTGGTGATCAGACAACAAGAAGCATTAAACTTAAGACTTAATAAATAAACCTTTAAATTACCCAAACTATAAAATAACCCCTTATAAACCGGTGATATAAGAATTCATCACAACCCAGATAACTAACACATAACTAGGGATAGTAAGAACTTAAAAGTAAAAGACATAAAGTAAAAATACTGAAATGTAAAAGACATAAAGTAAAACTGAAAAGTAAAATAAAATAAAATGCTAAGGTAAAAGGAATTACTTTTACTACTACTAATTAGATATCTCCCATAAAATAATATATAAACTTGTGATAATATTACCAACCGACCAGTCTGGCGGTATCCTGATTAAGTCAAATTAAGTCCAACCAGCCATAAAGGCGGAACCAAAATTAAATTACCAACCGACAAATCTGGCGGTATCCTTGATTAGTCAGGTTTAAACCAGATTAAAATTAATTTACCAACCGACCAATATAGCGGTATCCTTTTTAAGTCAATATTTTAAATAGTGAATATATTATTTTTAAGGGAGATTAATCTAAATAGTAACAGTAAAAGAATTACCTTTCACTCTAGCTGGGGAAGTTACCTTCTCATGGTAAATAGTAAAAACTGTAAAAAGTAAAAAAGTAAAAATTAAATTACTAATATTACAAAACGTAATTAAAATTATTTACAAAACTAAAAATTAAAAACTAAAAAACTAAAAACTAAAAACTAAAAGAATCTAGAGAGAGAAACTCTCTCTTTAGATGGAATAGAAGAGATAGAATGGTACAACAAAAATTGAAATCTCGAGCTCAATTTATAGGCGCGGGTAAGCTTCCAGCGTCTCGACGCCAAGGCCTTTGGCGTCGCGACGCCAGAACAGTGATGCGTGGCACAATAACGGCTTGACACGTGGCGATTCGGATAAGAAGATAAGGCGACACGTGGCGAGGCGGCTAAGAGCTCAATTATTATGCTGACGTGGCGATGACGTGGCGCTAACGTGGCAAGGCGGCTGAGATCAATTGTCAGCACCGTAGGATTGCGACACGTATCAAGGCGTAATTGGCTGATGATGACGTGGCATGTTGACTCGGTTGACCTTCTGACGTGGACGATGACGTGGCATGACGCGTGGCAAAGTTGACTCGTTGACCGATGACGTGGCGATGACATATGATGACACATGGCACTCGTGGCAATTGTAAGTGTCGGCACCGTAGGATGATGACACATGGCACGACGCACGTTAGCAGATCGGCTTGATGGTGACACGTGGCACGGCGCATGTTAGCAAAGTCAAACTTCTCAAATTGTTAACCGTTGACCCGGCGCACGTTAGCAGATTCGGCGCACGTGGGGCGTCGCGACGCTGAAGGTCCGGGCGTCGCGACGCGCAAAAGGCCAAAATATCTCTACTGACGCATTTTTGTCTGGTTTTGCCCCAAATTGCCTCCAGTGCTATCCAAACTTTATTTATCTGCAAAATAACAACAAAACACATCAAAACGTTCATAAATCTCGAGAAACAATACAAAACATTAGGTCAAATGAGTGAGAAATAGTGATATAAATACCACTCATCAATGGTACAGAAAACAGCTTCGCTTTGGATAGACCCCTCGGAATTCCATTGGTAGTATGACTATGTGTCTATGGAAGTCCAAAATCAGGGTAGGTGTATTTGGTCTTAACCTGAAACTTGCACCGCTAATACTTGCGACAATCAATATGCTTTGGTTTTAGGTCGTCCAGGGCTTTAACAGGTTCTGTGTACGCCTCTGCTTGGTATATTGAGAATCGTAGTGTATTGGGTGTGATGTCAAGATGGAAGTATCACTCCAGTCATAGTGGAGATGATGGTCACGTAGGATACGGGACTGGTTCTCTTAAATGCTACAACTATCGGGATATTATGACTAGGTCATGTATATCCGATTATAGAGACTAGTTACCAGAGATCCGATATGTGCTTCGTACGGGGCAGACACAATTCCAGCCCCAGGCCTAGCATGTGACATCCGATACTGGATCGAAATACGCAATACTACGTATACTACGCCTGATATAGATCACATATTCCTGTAAGGATATTTCTGGAGAATTGGGTAGGCATGACGCTTTGCTAGAAGCCAATCTTGTCTTGTAAATCGGTACAAACGTAGTACTAGGTACTTACGTGTTCGGATAGTCCGACGACCGGATTTACTGCCAACATATCCGGGGATCTCATGGGTCGCTTCCCGAAGATTCACCGATGACGTATGACTCGCACTTTATTAATCTGGGATTAATTAGATGAGAGAGAAAATTAATCTGGGATTAATTACAGAGATATTTTATCTGGGATAAAATATCATTTAAAAAGAGAAAACGATTAATTTGGAATTAATCGATAAAATTAATATATTCGATATATTAAACGAAATTGAATTTCGACGCGGAATTGAAATTAGATTTTAATTCGGGCGAACGAGTTAATTTAGAATTAATTCGTTAGCGATGTGAATAGTAATTTTGCTAGGCAAAGTTATTTAATTAAATTATATTTAATTTCGTCGCAACAGAAAATTCGTTAATTTGGAATTAGCGAACCCGAGCCCGGGATTGTTTGCGAGCGCATTCGCATTTTGAATTCGAGTGCGGCATGCAAGTCACATCAAGCGTCAAATCATTAGTCACATCAAGCGTCAAATCACATGTCACTTTGAGTGATATGACAACTTGTCACTTGATTGATTGATTGATGGTGGTAGATTGATAAGCTTTAATGCTTGTACTTGTTTGACTTTTTGAAACTCAAATATATGGTATATGTTTAATTGTTTTTGGAAATCAATTAACATATACACATTTTCCATCTCTCTCTCTTTACACACGTTTTTGGAGCCAAAATGCTTCTTCTCTCTCTCACGGCCACAGACCACTTTCTTCTTCTGTTTTCTGGTTTGATCGAGAACCATGGAGAAGCTATGGAATTTTGTGGCAAAATTCCTAAGTGCTAGCACACCATTTGAGTCTTGTGAAGATGATAGGGAAACCCACTTGTGAGCAAGGAATCACATCACGAAAGCTTGGAGCTTGGAAGATGATCCATGGCCGATTTTTTGGAGATCAAAAACACTCACTGCCGTGAGCGTTGGAGGACTTCAAAGGGCTTAAAAGTTTTGTTCTTCGCTGCATCGCCTCAACCGATCGATGTAAGTATTCTGCAACTTCCTCGATGTATTCGCACTATGTTTCTATACTTGAATCGATCCTCGGGACTTAGAGATTTCCCAACAGGATCGTCCTTGAAATACTTAGCCAACTATAATATTGTCTGGTAAAATAACATTTTACTCTGTCACTGTTTGAAGTTTACTCCAAATTTATCTTATTTCTCTCCATGAGTGACCGGTATTATGATATTTCCGCTAGTCATATGTAACTGAAAGTTTGACACAAGACAAATCACACAAAGATCAACTTTATGATTCTGTTTATGTGTTACACTAAAAATTCTACTTGATATTATTTTGGATTGAAGTACCAAATAATACAAGTCCTTGAATTTGTGACTAAAAGTTTCTTATGATAGGTGAATAAAGGAAAATTCACAGAGGATGAGGGAGGTCCGGTGTAACCACTTAAGTCTCTGCCCACTTAGGCTCTTATCGCCTTGGTGACATAATTTCCTTAAATATTTTCTCAATAGAAATCTTAGGCATTCAATCTTTAGTGTTTACACTTAAAATGTCAACATCAACAAATTTTAAATATATGTATATATATAAATATTTTAATTCAATCAAGTTTGGATGAAATTATTTATGTATAACTACACTGTTAACTCTCAATCAAGTATGCAAAAAATATTACATAATTTCAACTTTATCATATAATATACTAGGTTTATGCATGTGATAAATGAACAATCTAATATTATCTAAAATCTATACTACCAAGTTTATAGAAATTCAGTATATGATTTTACTAAGTAAATATTATTCTAAACATATATTCTATATATCATATGATAATTATCAAGTTAATATATATTTATGAAATTTAAAGATTAGTCTAAATCTATGTTATTATTCTTAATCTGAAATTTCCTAAATTTGACTTGCGTTAGTGCCACGTTGGTTCAGCTATTCGAATGAAATTTTCCAGAGAGTTCACGTTCGTGTAGCGTTTGAAAATGAGTTCGAACGAAATTTTCCAGAGGACTTGCTTTCAAGTTGCATTTGAAGAAACGGTCGAACGAACCTTTCCAGAGGACTGGCATTTGAGTGCGTTTGAAGACGCGTATAAATGAAACTGCGAAATTTAGGATTTTTCCTTATGCGTTCGTCGGGCGTTCGAACGCCCTTACATAATTTTCATGCACAAAACACATTTTCCAGTAAAATGAATATAAAACATGCACAAACAGAGTTAACAACACGTGTAAATTAATAAGTTCTTAAGATTATTGTTCAATATGTGTTATTAATCAATTTTAGCATGCATCATTCAATTAAATTTTCACTAACATACAATCAATAGAAGTACATGAACAATGAGACTTAGAAAAACCTGAAAATGGTTGAAGAAGATTGAAAAACTAGAACCAAGTTGAGTTGTCTATGTTCTTAAGAACTTATTAGCTCTGCCTCGGTGCTCTACAAATTGCTTATGGCTAACGTTCTCCCAGGATTACTCGGTTGCTTCTCGTAGAAGTGGCACTCATTTCTCCAAGAACTTGAACTTGAACTTGAACTTGAAAATGGTGGAAACTCTCTCTTTATTATAGCATTTCAAATATATCTATATTTTCCCACAAAATTGAATATTTTAAAATGAACCTAAAAACCCTTTTATATAGACATGGATGAGTACCTTTGTAAGCACCATTTGATTTAGGGTGTAACCTTCCTAAAAATTATACTCATTCCAAAGGCTTTTTAAAGCCTAGAGATACATACCTTCACTTATTTTTGTGTCTTTCCCATAAGACATTTCTTAAGGGATATGTCTCTCATATATATATATATATATATATATAGAATTTCCTATAATACGGCACGAATTTGTCTACTTCTAAATGATTAATTTTTTTTTCCCTACATCGTGTACAGGAGGATCTAAATCACTACCCAGTTGTGGGGAAAAAAAAAAAAAAAAAAAAAAAAACAGAGACTAATTTATCAGCCCGACTAACTGGTGGTTTCCCGATACTCCAAAACGAACTAGTAAAAAAAATTTACTCTAGGTTACAGTGGAATTCATAAAGACAACCACTAATTTTAGGACGTAATAAAAAGTTGAAACAAGCAAATATACAGTCAAGGGATTGCAGTGACAAACAGTAATGCATTAAATGTGTCTCTCTTACTGAAAATAATAGGGCAACTACCAAAAGAATACAAGTAATTATAGTGCACGTCAATATCTTCTTTTTTTTTTTTTTTTCTTTTTTTAGGTTGGAATCTCACCGTCAAATCATTCGATCCAGATTTAAGTGAAATAGGTAAAATTCTAATTGTCACGAGCTCTTACAAGAAATGTACCTCATAAATTCAAATATAGGACTTTAAATCCTAAATCTTATACCACTGAACACACATTTTGGGGACACACATTAATATCTTTGTTTGCTTGTGAGACCATTTTAGTCTCCTCTATTTCTGGGGTGGTTTTTAAACTATCCATAAGAGATATTTTCTTTTATTTTACTATTCCTTATTATATTGTATATTAACCTTTCTTAAATTTACGGTGATGACCCGCGTATGAACTGGGCAAAACCACCCCTACTCTTTTTTTTTTTCTATATATCAAGTTCTTTTCCAATCAAGAACTAGCCCTGTGTATGGGTAAGAAAGCAAAAATGGGCACAAATGTTAATTTCCTCTGTGCTTCATTTCTAATATCCACACTCATTTTTCACTCATGCTTGCATTGTGAAGTTGCTGCTGGTGATGATGTTGCGAATGATACAAGAAGGCAAGATATTGAAATCATCATAGGTGGAGGTGGAGGTGGAGGTGGAGGTGGGTATGATCCTGCTCCTGCTCCTGAATATTGTCCTCCTCCTCCCCCTCCTGAACCCACATGCCCTACTCCCGTACCGCCGCAGCCTTCTCTTCCTCCGCCAGTACCACCACCTCCTACTACTAGTCCTCCACCAGTATCACCAACTCCTATTCCTCGATCACCACCATCTCCTCAACCATTTAGTCCCTTTGTCAACGCTCGAATCCAACTTGCATACAATGTTATTAAAAGATTCAAGAGCAGAATCACGAATGATCCCCAAGGGATTACAAAAACATGGGTCGGTACTGATCTTTGCAACAAGCCTAAATACACGGGCTTTGTTTGTGACACTCGTCCTGACATAAACAAGCTGGCAGTAGCTGGAGTAGACTTCAATGGTTACGGCTTTAGCGGACCGAACTTTAGTCTCGCTGATTTCCTGGAAAAGCTTGAAGACTTGGCCATTTTCCATGTCAATTCCAACAACTTCACAGGCTCAATCCCGAAAATGACATCCAAGCTTAAGTACTTATACGAGCTTGATGTGAGCAACAACAAGCTATTCGGCGGATTTCCCATGGAGGTACTCAATATTAAGAATTTAACATTCTTGGACCTCAGGTTCAATTCATTTTCAGGGCCAATTCCTGGTGAAATTTTCAACTTAGACCTCGATGTTCTCTTCATCAATAACAACAAATTCTCGCAAAATCTTCCGGAAAATATCGGATCATCAAGGGCCCTGTATCTCACTTTTGCTAATAACAAGTTCACAGGTCCAATTCCAAGCAGCTTTGGCAGAGCAAAATTCCTGCTAGAAGTGCTTTTCCTGAACAACCTTTTTACAGGTTGCTTGCCATATGAGATTGGCTTTCTGATCAACGCTACATTATTTGATGTGGGTTCCAATCGCTTGACTGGCCCGATACCTCACTCATTCGGATGCTTGGCTAGCATGCAAATCCTGAACTTGGCTGAAAATCAATTTTATGGGCCGGTGCCGGAAATGGTGTGCGAGTTACCGAAGCTGACGAACTTGTCTTTGTCGTATAATTATTTTACTCAGGTTGGTCCTGAGTGCAGGAAATTGATACAGAAAAGGGTTCTTGATGTGAGAATGAACTGCATTTTGGATCTTCCAAATCAGAGATCGCCGGAAGAGTGCGGGAAATTCTTCTCCGAGCCAAGGAACTGTCCCAATCAGAAGTCACTGACTTGGGTTCCTTGTGTGAAAGATGGTTATAAATTGAATTTAACTGAGACGTTTGATCAGAAACCAATGGCTCCAGCTCCATCACCAAAGACTTATGATGCTCTTAAACCGCATTTGTGATTATATATTTTTATGTAATGCAATCAATGATTGCTTGGTACTGTTTAGACATAATTCTATATTTCAATTTTTATGTACAAGCAATGTAACAAGTTTATAACCCAATAAATCAACTTTTAATTTAATTATCCTCTTAATTGAGTTTCTACATCACAACATTGTTTGGCATAATACTCTCATCATTCAGTAAAGCTACCTTCTGCCTTTGGCACTCGGGGAACAATCTTCATGTTTCCAGCTGATAAAGATGAAATTGAGGTTTAATCCATTCTGATCCTCAATTTATGATTTATTTCTATATTAGCGAAAACCAAAAAAAAAAAAAAAAAAAAATCAATAAAGAGCGGACAGAGTTGTACCAAACAATATGGTGTGTAATGGAACCTTCAATTTAAGAAGTGTTTAGTTATTGAAACAACACAAAATCAAGAAACTTCTAAAGACAGTTACGTAGTGGCCGCATTCTGATTTTGGGGTACTAAACGAATTTATAAATTATATAATCATTGATAAAAATGAGATTTTTTTTTTTTTGATATAATATATGTATTAATTTTCTTAAATTTAAGGTCGCATGAATTTGGAACTCCAGTCGGCTGCCTGTCTCGACTGTCCATAAGGCCACCTTGCAATCATGATTTATCTAATATGGATGTCACAAGAATATCATTTATTTCCTTATTGTTGATCCAGCTTAGCACAAATTTTTCTCAATCCTGAATACTAATTGTGTATTTACTTGATGGATTGTGGAATGAGAATGAGGAAATGAGAATGAAAGAAATGTATACTTATTAAAAGTTAAAATAAGAATGAGAATGAATATGTGGGCCCCACTTAAAATATGGAATGAAAAATGAAAATCTCATTCTCACCACCGCTCATGGGAATGAGATTCTCATTCTCATTATTGATGAGAATTACAAGAGTACCTCTAAGTAATTAAATACTAAATTAATAATAGTTTATAAAAAAATAAATAAAATATATTAATATTTAATAATTAAATAATATTTAACATTTTAATAAAATAATATTTAATAAAATAATATTTTGTAATTTAATACTTTAATAATTAATTAATAAATTAATAAAGTAATACTTAATAATACTTAATTATAAATAATTAATAAAATTATTTAATATTTGATAATAAAATAACATTTAATATTTTAACAAAATAATAATTTAATAAGAGAATAAATTAATATTTAGTAATTTAATAATTAATAATTATTTAATAAATTAACAAAGTAATAATTAATTAATAATTATTTTATAAATATAAATAAAATTAATCAATAATTACAAATAAATATTTTTAATATTTTTTAATAAAATATTAATATAATAAAAATAAATTAATATTTTTTATTTAGTGCATTAATACATTAATGATAATCAATAAATAATAAGTAATAATTAATATGTAATTATAACTAAGGGTATTTTTGTAACTTATTAACAATTTATTCCGATTACTAGACAAAGTAAGCACATCAATGGTAATACTACTTTATTCCGATTACGATTCATACAGTTAAGTAAACAACTTATTCTGATTCAAATTTACCAGTATCATTCTCGTTCCAGCCCATTCCGAATTCATCTCATTTCGATTTCATCTCATTTCGATTACGAGTATCTAAACGCACCATAATTCCTTTGGGAGCGACCAAAACGAAATTTAAGTCAACGACTACGAATGGGAACCAATAATTTTCTGCTTTAACAAAAGCAAAACAAGAAAAAAGGCAAGTTAATAGAAATTGAGACCCTACAGCTACAAGCAGACAGAGAAGATAAATAACTTGTTTTTTATTTCTATGCCTAACATGGACAAGAACTCATTAGCTGGCACAGAGAAAGCCTCCAAAATGTTGTCTTTCTACTTGCCCGTTCATTACGCGCAGAGCAATAAAGAAAATGAAAATGAAAATAAAAATAAAAACAGAGGAACTTGTCTTTTACGTTGAATGGCCATGAAACAATAAGGGCATCTTTTTGTTGAAGCAGGTGAAAATGTGCCTTCATGGATTTTGTTTGGAGGCCCAAAATATAGAGTACAAGAATGTTATGTCTATTGGTGTTATACTGTCATTAAACGTAAATTTAACATATAATCAAATAGATAAAATCCAGAAAATTCAACCAAACTATGAAAAACCTTAAAACTTGAAATATAAAGAAAAACCTTATAAATGACGTCCAAGTCGAGATGTATCTCTTTGCAAAAAAAAAAAAAAAAGTCGAGATGTATATCTGTCCTTAAGAACTTATTAGCCTCGTCTCAGTGCTCTACGGGTTCTGTGGCTAACGTTTTCCCAGGATAACTTGGATTCCTCTTCTTCAAGGAGCACTCCTTAAGAAGATCTTGAACTTGGAATATGGTGGAACTCTCTCTTTACTCAAAACAACAATATGAGACTATAATTTCGGATGATTCGGATCCATGAAAATGAACATGAAGACATCCTTATAAAGGCATAGAAGGGTGACTTAAGGGCACCATTTGGGTTGGGTGCAACCTTCCAAAGGGTTATACCCTTCCTATGCATCCCTTGGAGCCTATAAGCATGTTATTCTCAATTGGAGGACATGTCTCTATGGGGTACCATCCAAAGGACATGTCCTTCCTCCATCCAAACAATAATATTTGAAGAATTTACAACAATCCCCCACAATTCTTCAAATATTTATGCAGACACTTGAGAGAATTTCCGTGAACTAAAGCTGCATCGAAATAGGTAGCTTTCGCCTTGAACCTTTCCTAGTGAATGACAATCGGATTTACTTGGCAAACCAGTTACCCATAGTCTTGAACTGTTCTGTCGTTGGTGTAAACCAAGACAATTGTCAACAAAAAACTTTACTTCGACCATTTCCCGTTCTACGGTTGTGTTCATTTCGGCAATGAACAGCGGTCCTGGATTCATCAAGCACTTTAGGGAAATCAGCCTGTAAAATCCCATGGAAGCGGCCTCACTTCTTACTTGAAATAGGTGATCTACTATGAAGAGGTAATCTGTCTTTACCCCCATTAGGACTCATCTCCTAATATAGTGATCATTAAAAGCCTTAGCATATCCTAACCTTGACAGACAGCACTCGGCGTCATTATCGGAATGGGAAAGAGTACAAAATTCTTCAGTGCTTGTTTTGAATTGCAAAAAGTTTCAGTTGTCCTTTTTGAACCTAGATCTTGAGATCTCCAGTCAGCTAGGTTGGGTTTCCACAGTGACAATTCTTAATTTATAGGCTTCAAGTTCATTCCCCTCGATGACTTCTCAACTTGCTCTCTTGGTAAACCTTTAGTAAGTGAATCCTTTAGGTTTTCCTTCGACTTAATATAATCGATTGATATTATGTCACTTGAGAGCAGTTGAAGTATGATATTATATCTCCGACGTATGTGTCGAGACTTACCATTATACATTATATTTTGGGCTCTCCCAATAGCCGATTGGCTATCACAATGTATGCTTATCGCTGGCACCGGTTTGGGCCAACTAGGAATATCCTCCAGGAAATTTCGAACCCATTCCACTTCTTCCGTTGTTTTGTCTAATGTTATGAACTCTGATTCCATAGTAGACCGGGCAATACATGTTTGCCTCGAGGATTTCCATGACACGGTCACACTTCCAAGTGTGAAAATAAATCCACTCGTAGATTTGGAATCAACTATATCAGATATCCAGTTAGCATCACTGTATCCCTCTAGAACAGCATGATATCTCTCATAATGCAGCCCATGTTTTGAAGTTTCTCTCAGATACCTCAAAACTCTTACTATGGATTTCCAGTGGTTATGTCCTGGATTGCTCGTATATCTGCTAAGCCTGTTCACAGCTTGAGCGATATTAGGTTGTGTGCAATTCGTGAGATACATCAGACTTCCGATGATTCTCGAATACTCTAATTGCGATACGCTTGAGCCAGTATTCTTTGATAGATGAAGAGTTAGGTCTACAGAAGTTCTAGCCACATTTAGATCTACTTTGTTATATTTCTCAAGTATCTTCTCAATATAATGAGTCTGAGATAATATATATCCTTATGATGTCCTAGAAATCTTAATTCTTAGGATCACATCAACTACTCCTAAATCTTTTATATCAAATCTGATGGATAACACGTTTTTTGTAGACTGAATCATTTCATGATTACTACCAATTATTAGCATATCGTATACATAGAGACACATAATGACATATCTTTTTTGAGTTGATTTGGTGTACACACACTTATCACACTCATTGATTTGAATCCACTTGACAACATCTCTTTGTCAAATTTCTCATGTCATTGTTTAGGTGCTTATTTTAATCCGTACAAGGATTTTACAAGTTTGCACACTTTCTGTTCTTGTCCAGGAACATTAAAACCTTCTGGTTGTTCCATGTAAATCTCCTCATCCAATTCACCATTCAAGAATGTCGTCTTTACATCCATTTGATGTATTTCAAGACCAAATATAGCTGCTATGGCTATGAGCATTCTTATTGTGTTCCACAAGAGGAGGTCAACAGTGTTCTGCAACACTGTCATTCGTCACCATACGGCGGACACTTCAGCGGAAATAAAACTGCAGCCAAAGTCCTACAATCAGGTTTGTTCTGGCCCACTCTTTTAAAAGATGCTTATCTTTTTGCTCTTCAATATGACAGGTGCCAGAAAACGGGGAATATTTCAAGGAGAAATGAAGGACCGTTGCAAAATATTCTAGAAGTGGAAATATTCGATGTGTGGGGTATTGATTTCATTGGACCCTTTGTTCCATCATTCGGAAACCTGTACATCCTGGTTGCTGTAGACTACGTCTCCAAATGGGTCGAGGCAATCGCACTGTCATCCAATGATTCAAAAGTTTTGATCAAATTTCTGAAAAAGAATATTTTCACTCGATTCGGAACACCTCGTGCAATCATCAGCGATGATGGCACACATTTCTGCAACAGATACTTTGATGCACTCCTATCCAAATATGGAGTTACTCACAAGGTTGCCACTGCTTACCATCCACAGTCAAATGGACAGGTTGAAGTTTCAAACAGAGAAATCAAAAGAATCTTGGAGAGAACCATTGGATCAACAAGGAGGGACTGGTCAATAAAATTGGATGACGCATTATGGGCCTATCGAACAGCTTACAAGACACTCATTGGTATGTCCCCATATCGATTGGTGTTTGGGAAAGCGTGTCATCTGCCAGTTGAGCTTGAGCACAAGGCGTACTGGGCACTAAAGAAGTTGAATCTTGATCCACAAGCTGCATGAGAGAAAAGACTCCACCAACTCAACGAATTGGAGGAGTTTCGTCTACAGGCTTATGAGAATGCCAGATTGTACAAAGAAAAGACCAAGAAATGACATGATCGAAAAATAGTGCACAGACAGTTGGAACCAAGGAAACAAGTGTTGTTGTACAATTTACGGTTGAAACTTTTCCCTGGAAAGTTGAAATCAAGGTGGTCAGGTCCATTTGTGATCACTCAGGTTTTACCATATGGAGATGTTGAGTTACTGGATCCCAACACCAACGAAACATTCAAGGTTAACAGTCAGCGTGTCAAGCACTACTGGGGAGAATCATTTGAGCGACAAAAAGAAAGTCACACTTTCAGATCCAGCCTAACTTTCGAGAAGTCACGTCTAGATGACGACGTTAAACTTAGCGCTAGCAGGGAGGCAACCCATGCAATTTGTGTATATATTGTGATTTGGTGTGATTTAATTTTGTGTGTTTAGTTTTTACAGATTAAGATATTTCAGGATGGAAGAAGTTCTCGCAAATCTTCACAAGCAATTTCATTCTCTCCCTCAAAACTCTCTGATGAAAGTCTACAAAGCTCGCTTGGAACGGATGAGACTACTAACGATCCATGGTGTTCCTAATGACATTCGTTGGGTAATTGAAGCACGGGTCTGATTGGCAGATGAGTCTTCTGACTCTTTTATTTCACATTTACCTGGTATTGGAAGAAGCACCTATGCAAAGAAACGTAGAGCTAATAAAATGGGTGTTTGTTATAAATGTGCACGCTGGAATTGCAATACTCTTTGTCATTCTTTAGGAATGGTGTCTGATAATCACGAAGATAAAATTAAATTCATTATGGATGGCTTGAGTAAGGAGTCTGTAGATAATATATCTTCGACTCTTGAGACGCATCTCAGTGGATATGTTCATATAGCCATTCGCAAATTACATACACAATTTCAAAAAGAAAGACAACAGTTAAGTCTTGGGAATCTGACTCAAAAAGACCATGTTTGCCAATTTATAAGAAAATTGGATGGGAAGCTTGTCCCTGACGCATAGACGTCAATTAAGCCGTAAATATTTGTAGATATTATATCTCTTTGTCTTTTCCTAATAATTATAATTTGTTTTGTTGTTTTCTTTTATTTTCTCCGACAGGATCCAGACCTTTTTTACTATCACGATTTATTTTATTGTTAACTAATAATTGACATTTGGCAGGTATTAGTGCTATTATTTTACTCACCCTTTTCAGGTGTTATAAATTGAACTCATTATTGCACTTTTGAAGACATCCAGAGTAAAACATGGAAGCCACTTCAAGAAGACGAGTTGAAAACATCTGTGTGTTTTGCGGTACTAGTGTTGGTACTAAGCCACAATACGTAAAAGCAGCACATGAATTGGGTCGAGTCTTAGCTGCAAGGAATATGCACTTAGTATATGGCAGAGGCAATCTTGGACTAATGGGGATCGTTTCAAAGGCCGTACAGAAAGGAGGCAGTCACGTTTTGGGAATCATCCCAAAACCCTTGGCAGAGGCAAATCTTATTGAACCATCAAATAGAGAGGAACTGATCGTGCCAGGTATGTCTGAACGATTGGTAGAAATGATTAACCGTGCTGATGCTTTTATTGCTTTGCCAGGAGGCTTGGGCACATTGGAGGAAATTTTTACAGTGTTATCTTGGGCGAACCTGAACATACACCAGAAACCGCTTGGACTGTACAACGTTGAAGGATTTTATGATTTTCTTTGTGTGTTTCTTGATGATGCTCGGAGAAATGGGTTCGTGTCAAAACCTTTAAAAGAACTCATCTTCACTGCCAGAACTGCTCCAGATCTAATTGATCAAATCTTAGCCTTTGAAACACAAATTGACCCTATCCTTTCAAAGATAAATTGGTCCGAGGATGATCGTGGTAAGAGGCATAAGATTAATCTGGATCTTAACCTTTAACTTTTCGTGTATAATTTCAATCAACCAGGTACTATCTTCTAAACTCTTCTTCTACTGTTTAAGACATTGGGGACAATGTCTCATTTAGGTTTGGGGGAGGAAATTAGTTGATTAGTATCTTATTTTTAGTTGTGTGTTGTTTTTATTTTTAGTCCAAAATTTTTCGAAAAATACAAAAAAAAAATTTGAAAATTTTTCAAAAATTACAAAATTATTTTGTGTTTTTGTGTTTTTATTTTGACTAAAAAGGTGAAATTGGTAAGAGATAGCTGAGTAAGGAGTTTCCACTCCTGAGATGTATCTCAAACCTATTTCGGAACAAGTTAATTTTTGTTTATTTCATTTTAAATTATTTAATTTGTGAATTCTCCATAATACTGACTAAAATGGATTTTCATATGTTCAGTTGGCAGGTATTATCTACATGCATGGCAACATACGGACATGAGCTATAATTGAAAAGTTTGTAATATTCAGTGCTCTAGTTTAATTGGAGGAAGCATCTCAAAACGTGATGGAGTAAAAAAAAAAACGTCTGAGATCCGAGTTATTAAGTCTGTAAGGGTGTTTTAACACCTAGTGCCCTAAAACCAACTGGTTTGGGAGTCACTGGCCCAAAGCTCGCTACATGGATCAAAGATGCTGCAAAAATATATATATATCTTAAGTCTAAGTAATTAAGTCTGTATGGGTGTCTTAACACCTGGTGCCCTAAAGCCAACTGGTTTGGGAGCTACCGACCCAACACTCGCTACATAGATGGATGATATTGTATATAAATAAATCAAAAATCAAAGAAAAAATCACAAAAATCACAAAAATTATTCCATTGCTACAAAAAGGTGTGAATTCTGATAAAACTTCAGGACAAAAATATTACTCTCTTATCAACTACATTTGTGACTGTTTTGGGCAAAAATGAGTTGATTAATATTTTTTTGGCTGTGTATATGGAGAATGGTAAATATAATCGGAGAATTTACTTATTCGGTAATTTAGAAAGAAATAAAACAACTAGTAACTTGGAGTAGAAGTTTCACTTGATTAGTCACTAACTTCTTTATTCTATTTTCTCTTGTCTTTTTGCTTTTGTGTGCATTAGTTTTACTACCTTTTTACTTTTGTAAAATGTTTGTGGGTATCATTGCTGTAAACCCTCGCGAGACTACAACCCGTCCACTAGGGACACCTAGGGGTTTAAAGGCTTGTTGCATACGCTAAATGCAACCGTGATCCCTACGAAAGTGGCTTAGTTAAATTTTATTATGTTATTTTATTTTGTGTTTTGCTCGAGGACTAGCAAAATGTTAGGTTTGAGGGTGTGATGAGTGGTAAATCTATCACTATTTCTCACTCATTTAACCTAATATTTTGTATAGTTTCTTGAGTTTTGTTAATATTTTGATGTGTTTTGTGTTATTTTGTAGATAAATAAAGTTTCAAGACATTCTAGAGGTGATTTGGGGCCAAAATAGTGAAAAACGGACAAAAGGACATTTTCGTCATTTCGCGCGTCGCGACGCGCAAGCCTTTGCGTCGCGACGCCTAACATGCGCCGATCCATGCTAACGTGCGCCGGGTCCACAAGTCAGAATCTGAGAAGTTTGACTTTGCTAACGTGCGCCGTGCTACGTGTCACCATCACAGCCGATTTGCTAACGTGTGACGTGCTACGTGTCATCATCCTACGGTGCCGACAATCGCCATCGCCTCGTGTCACTCCACATGTCAGCCACGTCATCGTCCACATCACCAGTTGACCGAGTCAACGTGCCACATCACCGCCACGTCATCATCAGCCAATCACAAAATGCCACGTGTCGCAATCCTATGGTGCCGACAATCACTTTCGTCACATCAGCGTCACATCAGCATAATCATTAAGTTGCCAGCCGCCTTGCCACGTGTCACCTTATCATCTTATCTGGAATGCCACGTGTCAGATAAAGAATCTGAAGCCGACGAATCAGAAAGCGACATGTGTCGCGTCGCGACGTTTATAAATTTAGCGCGATTTCAAAATTCAAATCAAGCATCTTGTGTGTTTAGGTTTTTGTAATTTAAATTAAGCATTTTTACTTTTAGTATTTTCAATTATGCACTTTTACTTTTTGTAATAAAATTTTACTTTTTGTAATAAAATTTTATTTTATTTTATTTTTGTTCTTTTATATTCAGTAGTTAATTTACTGCTGGGGTAAAGGTGAAGTTTTTTACTTTTATAATTTAGATTAATCTCCCTTAATTATAATATATAAATTATTTAAAACCTGACTTAATAAGGATACCGCTATATTTTTCGGTTGGTAATTATTTATAAATTGGTTTTAACCTGACTTAATGAGGATACTGTCTGGTTGGTCGGTTGGTAATTAATTATTAATTTGACTTAATCAGGATACCGCCTATATGGCTGGTTGGTAATTATTACGCAAATTTATATGTTATAATAAGGAGATTTCTAAATTAAAAATAGTAAAGGTAGATTAATCTCACTTCAATTATAATATGGAAATTGTGATTTACTAATATGAATTAAAAGTTGATTCCGCCTTAATGGCTGGTTTTAATTATGTAACATAATGTGACACCGCCTATATGGCTGGTCTTTAGGTGACAGATAATTACCACCTATATGACTGGTTTATGGATAAATAATAACACCGCATTTATGGCTGGTTCAACTTAATTGGATAATACTGGCAATTTCCATATTATAATAATTTGAGATTTCTAAAAGTGGATCCCCTAACCCCAGCATTTTATTTTTATTCTAGGGAAGTGATGAAACACAATATTACTAGGCTTAATAATTGATTTAATTATTTATTGGGTAATTCTTTAGTTTGTTTATTGAGTCTTAAGCTTAATGCTTCTTGTTGTCTGATCACCAATAAGATTGATGTGGTAAACTTAAAATGAACTAGACATAGGGATTTTAGGTTTCAGCCTTAGATTCAATAGCCCACGATCTTCCTTGAGGATAGATAACCCTTTAATAGATTTCCTTACATGATAGACATATACCTGTCGGGCGGGGGTAGCCATAATTGGAACTTAATCTTAATGAATCCAGGTAATTTGGTTGACATAGACATATGGTTCAATTGGGTTAAACTGGGTATTTGCATCTGACCATCGACAGAGGCTTTTGCATATCTTCGTGTTCCAGGTTAGCAAACTGATTTATTACACATATGTAAGAGAATCAATTCATCTTTCGAATAATATTGTGTGGAGTCACGACCCTAGATCTTTGAGTCTTTTCTTTTATTTTCCTTAGTATTTTCTTTTGAGTCTGTTTTTATTTTAATTAGCAAATCCACATTCAACCAACCAAAAACAATCAATTCCCTTCTCCCTATAATTAGATACTTGTAAATAAATAGTATCAATAATTAATAACAACATTAGGAATTAAGTCCTCGTGGGATCGATATTTTTATACTACTTGAACGATACGTGCGCTTGCGTTATACGTGTGTGTTTACGCCGGTCAACCAACAATTTAATATCTTATTATTTTAATATTTATATTTTATTAATATTTTAATATTTTAATATTTATATTTAATTAATATTTTAATATTAATTAAATTAATATATTAATTTTATAATAATATTGTATTAATTCAAGGGACAATTAGTTGCAACAACCGGTTGTCCCTTTTTTATATTACTTAAATAGCTGAACAAGCAACCTCAATTTTCGAAGTCACTGTACCCTTGGGTATGTGATACATACTGGTACCTTGGCAGTTGCCAAAAAAAAAAAAACAGTTTCACCTGGAGTGTTATTATTATCTGGTTTCTTTCTTTCAGGAATTTGACTGTTGAAAATGAAGATGAGAAATTACTGCTTTTGAAGCCAAAAAAATAAATTGAAGGATTTGAAGATATAAAAACCATTGGAGAAGACTATCAAGTCTTTCTTTGTTTTCTTGTTTTTACAAACCTCACACTGTAGATGACAATACCATACTTACCCAACCAAGAAAATTTTGTTCACCAATTAAGGCTTGAATACCTGTGTCAAATTTATCAATCTCTCTTATGTTAGAAAGATATTGATCTTATAAGCTAGACCCGGCCACGGTTCCGGTTCAGAATCGAAATCGAACCAGAAGAAATCGATCGGTTTTGGTTTCATAATCGGAATCGGATTTTTTTCGGTTCGGTTAGCCATATCGAAAAAAAAAACCCAACGGTTCGAATCAGAATCGTTGGAACCGTCCGATTACAACTGGTTCCAAATCGTTTGGTCGTTGGGCCAGCAGCAGTAGGAAGCCATTGAACGACTCTCTACTGCTTTTTTATATATTTTTTGTTAAATAAAATAACTAAATTATCGTTAATATTATTAATAAAATAATTAGTTTTATGGACAATTTAGGTATCACAAAATAATCTAAATATATATAAATATAGGTCATACTTGTAACATCCTCAATCTGGAGATGCTACCGGCAGGGAATAGGACGTATTATTCCCCCGAGCCTCTGACCTTCTCACTATGAACAACATTGTTACTCCTTTTCAAAAATAATCTCGTATATGGGACCATTGCCCAAAACATGACATAGAATACAAAATAGTACATACACAACTAAAACTCAACATCACTTATCTTATCAACTCTATATGTGAGTACTTGTACACAACTTTAATATACAATTATCTGAAACTGGACTTTACTTAACCTGACTGAACTCTATCTCTGACTTGACCTAATGGACCAAACACCCTAGTGACTGCCATTAGTATCCATCCTCCCGAGCTCGCTCTCCGGGCAAACCTACAAAACAAATAAACTGCAAGTGGGGGGTTAGATCGTTTGAACGATCTAAGTGAGTGGACAGGTTAAATCTGAAACTGAAATGCTTAACTGAAAACTCATAGTTCTGAAGTTCAAAATCACTTTAAGAAACCTGATTCTTCTGAAAAACTCTTTTCAGTTTGGAAGCCTCTGAATCCTTTCTATAAAACTGAGCTTTCTTGAAAATTCTTTCATAACTCTTGTTTATTTCGAAAATCATATCTCTAGAAAACTTATCTTTGAAAATTCATTTTTGAAAGATCTGTTTTCTGAAAATCATTTTCTGTAAATCAGTCTCTGAAAACTATCTCCGAAAAATCTATATCTGAAAAACCTGATGTATGGGGGAGTTACGTATTGCAGTCCCCGCATACGCCTAACCAGTGTTCTTGGGGCATTACGTATCGTCATCCCCCAAGCAACTGAACTAGAGTGAGGAGTACGGATCTATGCCACTGTCTGACCCTGAACTAGGATCTAGGGGTATCAGTCATCAATAGTCCTGAACTAGGATCTGGAGGCATTACGTATCTCCATCCCCCCAATTCTTTACATGTGCACATGTTTTATCCGTCAATTCTATATCTGAGTCAAGTTACATACTGAGGTGGGTTTTTCCCCCATGCCTCGAAAACATAAAATCATGCTTTGAAAACATCTCTTTCTAAACTATTTCTCAAAACATGTTTAATCAAAATTTAATTGAAAGTGAACTTGGCTAACGTCCTAAATGCGAAAAACTAAGTCTTATATGAAAATAACATAATGAAAATCAACTTAAGGGAAAAGTGTCAACTCATTGATTTTAAGATCTGGCTATGTTACTTCGCTTCGTCGGAGAATGATGCGGTTCTTGCGATGATCTATAATCGAGAAACTCAATTAGAATATAAGGTACGGGATATGTTTCGAGGTTAGACTAAACTTCTCAATTTTACTAATCCATAGGCAACACACGACGTGTTATGCTTGTGACTTGTCGTATTGCGCATCTGTGCCTTAATATAAAACTCTTAAAGTGGTCCTTAACATTCTGGATTGGAAACTGAAATGTAATTAAATTTATCATGTATCGCGTCGCGATGCTAGGTGTGGCGTGTCGCGACGCTCACTTGATCAGACCTGAGGCAGAGCCTCTGCTCGTTACGCATCGTGAGGCTGCACATTATGCGTTGCGACGCTAAATGTTATGCTTCGCGACGCCCACACATGTTGATAAACCAGTGAGCATCCTCTGTCTCCGCTTCGCGATACAATTCCCTAAGTGTCGTGACGCTCACAATTCCAGAAACGAATCTGTGACAATTTCCCAGTACGCGTCGTGACGCAAGGGTTGAGCGTCGCGACGCTAGGCCAAATTCAAAGCCTAACATAAACTCTTCAAGGATTTACTTCATAGTAACCCAATACCCCCACCTTAATATAAGTTAATTCATTTATCCACAATCAAATTATCACATTTCCACCCTTCCATTATCATCACATCATCAAATTCCAAAACCCCAATTTACTTATCCTCTAAAGTTTCTTATCTTAGGGATTTCTCAAAATCCTTATTTCCTTAACACCATAACCACATAAACATCCATAACCACAAGTCAATAATATCCTTTAACCGATAAATCATCAAAACATTAATATTTCAAATTTGGGTTATGTTCTTCTTACCTCATTTCCTTTGATTTTCTTCACTCTCCAAGCTTTTAATGGTTGATATCTTTCTTCTTTGTTTGATGTATGAGCATTGGCATTTGTTTCCTCTTCTTTATTTCCTCTTTCTTCTTCTTTCTTTCTTCTTCTTCTTCTTTTTATTTATCGTTCTTCTTCTCTTCTTCTTCTTCTTCTTCTTCTTCTTCTTCTTCTTACGTTTCTTTCTTCTCTCAATTTAGGGATTATAGAATAGTATCCCTTATATATAATATGGGCTAAATGAATAATTTTATAAAAGTTTAAAATAAAAAGTTGGAATTATTGAGATAATTTGAGAATTCTATAGATTCATCCTCGGGTATTTTTTGACTCGCTTCTAGTTTGAATTTGGAAAAGTGTTCAACGCAGAAGTTGTAGGTCTCATTCTTAGCTTTCCGACAATATAAATTCGTAAAAATTGGAGTTTGTATGAGAACGTTATGGCCCAAATATCATGGGATGTCAGGAATGGAACATCGTACAATTTCATATCGGAATTTTAAGGAATTTATCGATTATCCCCAAAGTCATTTCATCAGTGTATATGTGTCCAAACAAACCTGACGTTATGTGACACTCGTCCCACAATGTAATAGTAATCGAGATTACTGGTCGTTACAATACTTCATTTTTTCAACACACCGATTCTCTTATTCTCAATTCTCTCAATTTATTTAATCCTCTCATCTTCTATTTCTCCAATTGATTTAATTTTTCATTTATTCAATATTAATAAAAAAAATGACAAGCTCATCTGAGAACATCATGTCCAATGTCTTAACCCAATAGAGCAGCCAAAGTATCGTTACATGGGGAAAAGAAGTTAATTCTCGATCTTCCGATATTTTTAAAATTCATTTTTAGATAGTCGAAACAGAAAATGAAGGGGTCGATTTTTTCATATTCGGTGCACATGTCGTGTCCTTAATTTATGTGTTCAAGACGGTCTGAAATATTTAGAACAAATTTAGAGTTTCATGTTGAAAGTTCGGTAGGTAAAAATTTTCAAGTACTTGACTGGTGGAACCGACATCAAAATGTCTCATGTTTTATCAATTATTGCTAAACATGTGTGATGAGCGGAAAATATATCAATATTTACCGTCCATTTTACTTAATATTTTGTTTAGTTTCTCGGGTTTGATGAACGTTTTGATATGTTTTAGTTTATTTTGCAGATAAAATAATATTGGGACATAATGAAATCATTTAGGACGAAATTTGGGTCAAATAAAGGTAAAAATTGGACTTGACATATTAATTTTGGAGATTGGAAACTTGAAAGGGCGTTTTAACGAAGTGCAGTTTTGGAAATTCCAATTTTGCGCATCTGTCGTATTTTGGGCATAACGTTTTACTCCGATATTGGATTGAGCTGATTCAAGTTTCGGATTAAATAGGACTCAAAGATATACAACTTTGAAAGACAAAATAATTTCGAATTCTGAAGATTTCATGCCCGAAATTGATGAACCATCCAGAAGTGTGTTGTGTGTAATTATTAAAGTCATTTTCAATCATTTTCAAAGCAAAAAAAAATAAATTAATAAATAAATAATAAAAATTATCAAATCACCACCAAACATGATAAGCAATTAGTGGAGCAATTAATAATAGATTTGGTGGAGCAATTAGTGGAGCAATTAATAATGGATTTGGTGGATGATTTGATGGAGGCAAAATTTTGCCTATAAATACCAAGCCATTTCATTTGTGAATTCATACTTTCTTCTAAGGAATTCCTTAAGAATACTAAGAAGATTGTATCTTGTTTGTTTATTTACAGCTTTCAGTAATTAATTCCGCTTTCGCACTTTCTTTTCTTTACTTTTCAGTTTTTACTTTCCGCAATTACTTTTACGCACAGTACTTTTCTTCTTTAATTTTCAGTTTTTACTTTTCAGTAATGAGGAGGTAACTCCCATTTGCTGGGGTAAAAGGTAAAACTTTTATTACTAATATTTAGATTAATCTCCCTTAATTATAATAAATAAACTAGTTAAAACCTGACTTAACGAGGATACCGCCATATTGGTCGGTTGGTAATTATTTAAATTAGTTTTAACCTGACTAAACTGGATACCGCCTGATTGGTCGGTTGGTAATTAATTATTAATTTGACTTAATCTGGATACCGCCTATATGGTTGGTTGGTAATTATCATGCAAAGTTAATATATTATATTAAGGGAGATATACAAAATAGAAGTAATAAAAGTGGATCCTTTTACCTCAGTATTTTCTTTTATTGTACTTTTACTTTATTTACTTTTCAGCAATTTACTTTCAGCATTTACTTTTCAGCAATTACTTTCAGCATTTACTTTTCAGTAATTTACTTTCAGCATTTACTTTTCAGTAATTTACTTTTAGCATTTACATTTCAGTATTTAATTTCCAGTATTTAATTTCAGCATTTACTTTCCGTCATTTACTTTTCAGCAATTTACTTTTAGCATTTTACTTTATGTCTTTTATTTTATTTAAGTTTTTGCTACCCGTAAATATGTGTCGTAACTAAGCCAGTTATCTGGGGTTGTGTGATGAAATCCAATATCACCGGTTTTAAGGGGTTAAATTACAGTTTGGGTAATATAAAGGTTTATTTATTGAGCCTTAATCCTAATGTTTTTTATTAACTGACCATTAATAAAATTGAACCGGTAAACTTAAAATGAACTTGGAAAATGGATTTTAGGTTTAAGACCTTAGACTTAATAGCTCACGATCTTCCTTGAGGATAGATAACCCTTTAATAGTTTCCATTACATGATAGGAATATACCTGTCGGGCGGGGGTAGCCATAATTGGAACTTAATCTTAATAAATTCAGATAACTTGGTTAACATAGGAATATGATTAATTGGGTTATACTGGGTATTTGTATTTGACAATAGGAAGAGGATTTTACATAATTTCGTGTTCCAGGTTAATAAACCAATATATTACACAAATGTAAAATAACCACTTCATCTTTTAAAAAGATATTGGAAGGATTCACAACCCTGGATAGTTTTATAAATTTGAATTTTCTTCAATCTACTTTCAAGCAATTTTATTTACTGTTTTAATTTTAAGTCACCACCCAATCAAACAATCAATCCATTAGATACTTGTAAACATTTAACTTCATAAATTGATAACAAAAAGGTTTTAAGTCCTCGTGGGATCGATACTTTTTATACTTGAACGATTCGTGCGCTTGCGTTATACGCGTGTGATTACGCACCAGTCAAGTTTTTGGCGCCGTTGCCGGGGACTTATTTATCTTTCACTATTAATTTTGAGGTTAGATACATTTACTTGTATCTAATTTCTTTTTATTTATTGTTGTTGTTTTCTTGTGTTTCAGGTTCTCAGAAACTACATGAGACGAACCAGAAGCTTTGAACTCCGACCGCTTGACCCAGAAATTGAAAGAACCATCAGACAGTTGAGATGGGAAAGGCGAGAAGGCCAAGAAGCTTTAGTCAACATGGAACCTGAACCTTTGGAGTTTGCACCACCAATACCCATTCGAGACAGAACCATTCCGGTGGTCGATGGCTTCATTTCAAGTATTGTACTTCCTCCTTTACCAGCAAATGCGTGTGTGACATCAAAACATGCATTCAGATGATTCAGCAGTCAGTGCAGTGTGGGGGGAAAGCAATTAAAGATCCTAATACCCATATCAGCAACTTCTTGGAAGTTTGCGGCACTTTTAATTACAATCGAGGAGCTGAAGAAGCAATGAGACTGTGGGTTTTTCCATACTCCTTGAAAGATAGAGCTAAAGCTTGGCTACATTCACTACCAGCAGGTTCCATCACAACTTGGAACGCTTTAGCCACCAAATTCCTTGCAAAGTACTTTCCACCAGCCAGGACTGGAGAAAACTGAGGAATGACATCACATCCTTTGTACAACAAGACTCGGAAACTCTTTACGAAGCTTGGGAAAGGTACAAAGATTTGCTCTGGAAATGTCCTCACCATGAGATTCCAAAATGGCTTCAAGTCCAAACTTTCTATAATGGACTTTCTGGACTGATGAGAACCACAATCGATGCTGTGCTGCTGGAGGAGCTTTAATGGTAAAATGAGAAGATCAAGCCTAGGACCTAATCGAAGAAATGGCCAACAACAATTCCTTGTGGCAAAAAAAAAAGCATGATCCAAAGAATTGCAGGAATTTATGAAGTTGGAGCCAATACAGCAGTCAACGCCAAGCTGGATCAGATATGCAAATTCATAGAGACTCTTACCACTGGATCCACAAGTTCACCATATCGAGGAGCACCAGAACCAAACCAACTTGGAAGAAACTGTGAATTATGTCAATAATTTTCAACAGATAGGGGAACAATCCATATTCCAACACCTACAACCCAGGGTGGAGGAATCATCCCAATTTTTCATGGGGCAATAATTCAGGGCAAAAGAACAATCCACCACCTGGATTCCAACAGCAGAACTATCCACCACCTGGATTCCAGCAACAGAACAAAGGCCAGAAGCATGCAAATGAACCAGGAATAGCAGAAGTGTTGGCTCAGTTAAAAAAGTATGATGCTATGTTTCATAACCAGTCAGCTTCTATCAAAGCACTGGAGAATCAAATTGGACAACTGGCCAATGCTCAGAGTTACAGATCGCCATATAATCTTCCCAGCAATACAGAACCAAATCCAAAGAAGAGAGGGAATGAGCAATGTCAAGCCATTACTTTGAAAATGGGTACTGAGATCAACAAATATATTGGAATCAAAGCATCCATTGAAGAAATTCCAAAAGAAACAGGGCAACAGACAGAGGAAAAATAAGCAAAGGAAAAAGATCAAATCACTCAACCTCCACCTTTTCCACTGCGACTTCAGAAAAATAAACTGGACAAGCAGTTTGCTCGTTTCTTGGAGGTTTTCAAAAAGCTGCACATCAACATCTCATTTGCCGAAGCTTTGGAAGAAATGCCCAGCTATGTAAAATTCATGAAAGACATTCTTTCACGAAAATGGAGATTAGGAGACTACGAGACAGTAGCATTAACGGAAGAATGCAGTGCCATCATTCAGTGGAAACTTCCCCGTAAATTGAAAGATCATGGCAGTTTCACTGTCCCATGCACCATTGGAGAACATTACATCGGTAAGGCTTTATGTGATTTAGGAGCTAGTGTTAACTTGATGTCTTTTTCTATTTACAAGAAACTGCAGATTTGAGAAGCAATGCCTACCTCAGTCTCGTTGCAACTTGTTGATCGAACGCTTGCATTTCCAAGAGGTGTTGTTGAAGATGTGCTGGTCAAAGTTGACAAACTCATTCTCCCAGCAGATTTCATTATCGTTGACATGGAAGAAGACAAAGAAGTACATATTGTAGGGGTTTTAGGGGCTAAATCCGGTAACGCAGCGGAAACGGTGGAAAATCAAATTTTCGGAGTTCAAAACTTTTTCTCGGATTAATTAAATAAAAATATTTATTTAATTACCCAATAATAAAATTATGAAATAAAATTCAATAAATCAAATTTATGTGAATTACCAAATTGCCCTTACACTTGGTATTTTGTTCATTTTAGTCCGAAATTATTCAAATCAATTTTGGATGATTCTAAATCATTTCTAATATGAACTTAACATATCCCAAATGTCAAAACACCAAATGCAACAAAAATCCCAAAAACCTTAGTTTGGCCGAGAGCACCATTAAGGGGGGGTTTGTGCATTTTGCAATTCCATGCTTCAAAACACATCAAGATGTAATCGAATCATTATGAAACTTTATATGCATCATATACACATCCAAATACACAACATAAATGAAAATCCCCAATTTGGAAGTGGTCTTAAACCCTAATTTTTCAATTTCTTCAAATTGGACAAATTAGACCAAATTGGTTAAATCCAATACTTCAATCATGTTTCTTCCATCCAAATCAAGTCTCAACACAATGAAATAACTATAGAACAATTCTAGGTCATTTAAGAGGGTCAATAATTCTAGAATGGCAACAAGGTTCTAAAACCTTAAAAGAATGCTTATTACTACACTAGTAATAAACTTCCAACATCATACATGCAAATCACCTTCATCAAACTTTTATCCATCAAAAGTACAAAGAATAAAGAATATAAAAACTCAAGAACATCACAAGATGTTGCCCACAACAAGAGGAACAAATTACTCTCTAATGGAAGGTTGAAATACTTACTATATTCCAGCTTTTTCTTGATTTTCTTTTCTTTTCTCTCTACCTTCTTTGTTTTGTTTCAATGGAGTTTTGATAAAGTGAAATAGGTTAATGAAACCCTAAAATAAATGAAACAATATATACTAGCTCAAATGGATGCCTTGGCCGAATTTGGCCTAAAAGAAAGACAAGCTATACTAATTTCATTTCATTTGAATTTCATTTGCCAAGTTGATATAATGATCATTACATTTTAATGACAATTTCAACTTAGTCAACAATGGCAACAAAGTCATTAAAACAAATATCATAACTTAAAAATATCTATAGTTTAATTAATTTAATCATTTAATAATTAAATAATTAATTAATTAATTAAATACAATATATTAAATATATGTATAATATTTACATTAAATATTAAATACATATATTCATTTATGATATTGGTCAAATATCTCAATTCGACAATTAATTAATGTGTATTTAAATTAATCAAGTATTAAATGTAAATACATAATAATTAAGGAAATGACTATCGGGTCTCTTCACATGTATTTTGCGTTTAACCTTTAAACGACTTTATAAATAATCAATATTATTTATAATTGTTGCCCTAGTGCTCTACGAGTATATTTCATTATTGAGACTCTCTAGATTCATGCATATCTGTCACGAAATCTAATTTCGTGTCCATAATCTATCCACCCGTAAATTATGACGATCACGGATAAACTCGCTGAATCATACAGTTCGAGGTCATGGAAAATGTATAATTCCTCCGTCACATGTATCCGGATAAATCCTAGAGATATAGATGTAAACGTCAAATCTCTATAGGGATTATCCAGTCGACTGTTCTATTAGCAATCACCAAAAGAATGTTTAGAACTGGCTTCCAAATTGTACCACGGGCCCATGGTTTTATCTGATTGCTAATCATATGGACTACCTATGCTTGATACACAGAACTGACGGATCCTATCTTGATACACATAGGACACCCTGAGGATCTATCTACACCAAACGAACAGGCGGAGGTCTGATCTAAATAGATCGGTGACGTGACTGCCATCTAAGTGTAGAAGATGTCTCATGTGCCCACAATGGCATCTCAAGTCTAAGAATCACAAGTGCTACTCAACCCGAGAAGATTCTTATTGACGTTGGTGTACCATCTATTAAGAATCTTCGGTGAGTCGTTCAGTGTTTATCCACTATAAACACCTACACGTCTATATGAGTCTCCCCAGACTCATGGTTCATTGGGATAAACCATCGGACCAAGTCTCGATATACGACATGTATTGGTCTCAACGGATTTGACTAAACGACCCGTGTTAGTAAATCTTAACAGGAACTATGTTTGATAATATACATTTAACAGTGACACTTCCCAATGTCAATTACAAACTAACTTTGTAACTGTGTACTGCATTATATATTATCGGGCCTTTGTCTAATATATACATATCACTAAACCATATTTAGTTTCAATCTAATCGTAATCAGATTGAATACGTATATAAAAACAAGAGGTGCAACCATAAATTAGTAATATTAAGGGAAAAATGGATGTTCGTATTCATGAATCAGACATAAATACGGTCCGGATTGGCGCTCTGAGCACCAACCCCAATAATTTCTCCCAATTTCTCTAGTGCCAATCCACGGTATCATATACACATCTCAATGTGTATCGTATGCACATGGCCCTCAAAAGCTCACCCAGTACTTAAGAGGTAGGCAACAAGAAACAGGTCCGCTATGACATATTGAGTTTGTCAAACAAACTTCATCGTTTCCCATGTTCAGCATCATTCATATTTTGTAGAATCTAAATTATACATTAATATGACTCTGATGCTACATCAGTATTATGCTACAGCTACTAAGTTGTCCAAGTATTTAGGGATCAAATCTAAAATACTATGCAGACAATCGCAAGCACAACACCAATATAAAACTTCTAATTTATAAGGTCAATATGCAACTTCATAAGTCAATACTTCATAAGTTGCATCTAATTCCACTCAAATAGTAGAATCTTTCGTGACACTGTCACTGCATCTTTTCTGACTCTTTATCACGTAGACTGTCTAACGTCATAATTAGTCTCAAAACTAATATGACACTAATGGTTGCTGACTGTATTCTCCATGAATTAGAAACTCGTTCTTAATATCTCAAAGATCACAAAGAACGTGTTTCAAGATCCATCATATGGTCTATAGGGTATCAAAATAACTCGTAACAATTACGATTAAATCGATATCTTTAATCGCACATAATAAAGTATTCATTATATCATCATCAAATGATACATAATATTGATTAGACATTCTAATCAATATTTCTTTCGAAAAATGGATCATCATTTACGAAAGATGAATACTTTATATATAAGACACACATTAACTGTCAAACAGTTATACTAACTGTCATACAGATAGTCTCGTTGTGTCTTTTATTAGATCATATCTAATGTACGAATAATAGGAGTATCTCACAAGTCTCTTAGTTTTATATCTTATATATACAACTTTATATCAAATATAACAGGGACTACTCTCACTGCTTTCACGGAGTAAAGAAGACTTAGGTAAATCTTTTACCTCAAAAACATCTCATTATTACCATAATAATGATAATGTCGTTAGGATATATATAACACTAGAAAGTAATTTGTACGCTCCCACTAACCCTTCAATCACATATGTATTCTCTATACTTTGACAAGATCAGACAATCTGACTTATCAAAAATAGAGAACACAAATTTTGAAAGTCTTATCTGAGTCTACAATAGGCTCTATAAGCCAGCACACTAAACTGCGATCTCAGCAGAACACAAACTCTATGGCCATTCCAGAACGAACTCTTCAAACAAAGAAATCATAAATGATCTCTTATCTGAATAAGTCATCCAAAAACGCCACTTTGCATTCTTTAGCTAAAATATACAGTTTAATATCAACATTAACCAATATATATTTAATTGTTCAATTAGTGTGACTAGAGATAAGTTTTCTCAGAATCTACAATAGATTGCTGAGTATAACATTTCTCACTGTCATACTGTAAAGGCCAAACCTTTAATAGACTCACACTGCTTTCGTTGCACAAACAATTAGCACATATCATGAACTAATTCATAATGAAAGCGTAATCAAGTCCAAAACTTGATCGTAGTAAACTATGAACAATCTTAGATCTATGGTTCAATGGTGAACTTCCAGAATCGATATCAAATATCGTTTCCATTATAAGGGATAATTTTTCTTCGGTAAGAAAACAAAAAATCATTAAGTATCAAATACTCGTAAATGATTCTGATATCCTATTAAACTTATATAGAAGAAGTATAAGGGTTGTTTCATCTTATTAATTACGTAGTTCCATTTATAATTTATCATTCTCACATTTGACTTCAATAAGTCAAGTCTTTTCTACAATAATTAACATCTGATGTTACACACCAAGTAATAAAACGATTTTTATTACTTAGAATCGTAGGAAAGATATTCTATTAAATAGAATACAATATTCTATTAAACAGAATAAATGATAAACTTTTACTCATACCTCCGAGGTGTAAGTAATTTCCATTATATAACTATTATATAAAAGAAAGATTCAAATCTCAAACCTTTCCATATTCAAATTTTCTTCCTATACATATCATATATGTAACTGTAGAAATTAATGGAACATTAATTATTAGAAATGAATTAGTGTTAATGGAGCATAACCACAATAGTATTGAAACTAATTCGGTAATATTCAATATCAAACGAATCAAATCATATAAGATTCGACTGCTCCCACTACTAAATTCCATCAAGATGGAATCATGGAAGAATAATATTGAGTAAGAATCATATTCATTGAATAACCTTAGAACTAATTGCTTTAAATTCATATGTTTGATCGTATCAAAAATCTTTGAACAGTTCAAAGATATGTAATGAATTTTGAGGATAGAGTTCTCTAAAAACTTTAGATTGAATATTTATGAACAAGTCAAAAATGTTCAATCTATGTTTTATCAGAACAAATTGAAAGTTCTTGATCATATCAAGACGTTCAATATGTGTTCTTTCAGAAACACGTAACTAAGTTATGACAATTCATAAACTAAGTTACGAAGTAAAGAAAACTATCTTAAGCAATTACAATTTATTAAACTACATACATCCAATGTATTAGTTAAATAAATCTGGTGGTCAAATGACAATCATTGGTTAAAGGAGATCTTAATCACCTTCCTGAATACAATATTCATTAAATGGATAAGGATATATGGTATGATCTAGTATCAAACCATCATTTACCATACGGAATAAGCATCCAATGCTTAAGTGATTAAACTCATAAAGCACCGTTCTAAATTATTTACTTTTACCAAATAATTTTTCTTAATGTTTATCTCTATGTCAATGAAACTACTAGTTATTATAAAATATGTAACAATTATTTATAAAGAACAAGTGACTATCCAATAATCGCGAGTTCCGATATCAAATATCAAAACAATCGTAAATAAATATTTTAAATAACTAGACGGGAGATCTGGTATCTAATACCTATAGTTGTAGTATTGTGAAAATCGATATTTTCTATATACAACTATACGCATCTCCTTTCTTTAGCTTTACTATTTGCATTCAACTATTCACAACAATTGCAAATAATTGATTAGCAAATTGTGTCAGACACATTGCCTCTAAAGGTCATTAAAGCTGAGAAACGTCATTACTAGATAAACAAATACCTAATGGGGCTTTCTTAATGCCAGTCAAGAATCTCGAGACATGAACTAATTCAAGTCAATTCTTACTACATAAGAAACTATTCTCTCTAAAGTATTATATCCTAAAAGGGATATTTATCTAGATTATGTGTCGTAACTTAGAAACTAAGTCACTAACCATCTTGATTTTGAAGAAAATCGGAACAAAAGTTCCCGATGGTTTTAAACCAATCTAATAATATCCTAGTCTAATAGTATCTAGAACCTAATTCTAGAATAACTGCAACCAATAGTCAAGTCAGATAACATATCAAAATATGTGTGCAGTAAATAAAAGTTTAATTCTATATAAACAATAGAATAAAGAAAATTGTTTGGGAAGCTTGTCTCTGACGCATAGACGTCAATCAAGCCGCTACTTTTCTTGTACATATTATATCTCTTTGTCTTTTCCTAATAATTATAATTTGTTTTGTTGTTTTCTTTTATTTTCTCCGACAAGATCCAGACCTTTTTGACTATCACGATTTATTTTACGGTTAACTAATAATTGTCATTTGGCATGTACTAGTGCTATTATTTTACTCATCCTTTTCAGGTATTATAAATTCAACTCATCATTGCACTTTTGAAGACATCCAGAGTAAAACATGGAAGCCACTTCAAGAAGACGAGTTGAAAACATTTGTGTGTTTTGCGGTACTAGTGTTGGTGTTAAGCCACAATACGTAGAGGCAGCACAGGAATTGGGTCGAGTCTTAACTGCAAGGAATATGCACTTAGTATATAGCGGAGGCAATCTTGGACTTATGGGGATCATTTCAAAAGCTGTACAGGAGGGAGACAGTCACGTTTTGGGAATCATCCCAAAACCCTTGGCGGAGGCAAATCTTATTGGACCATCAAACGAAGAATAGCTAATTATGCCAGGTATGTCTGAACGACTTGTAGAAATGATTAATCGTGCTGATGTTTTTATTGCTTTGCCAGGTGGCTTGGGTACATTGGAGGGAATTTTTACCGTATTATCTTGGGCAAACTTGAACATACACCAGAAACCGCTTGGACTGTACAATGTTGAAGGATTTTATGATTTTCTTTGTGTGTGTTCCTTGATGATGCCCGAAGAAATGGGTTCGTGACAAAACTTATGAAAGAACTCCTCTTTACTGCCAGAACTGCTCCAGATCTAATTGACCAAATCTTAGCCTATGAACCACAAATTGACCCTATCATTTCAAAGATAAATTGGTCCAAGGACGATCGTGGTAAGAGGCGTCGGATTAATCTGGATCTTAACCTTTAACTTTTCGTGTAGAATTTCAGCTAACCAGGTAGTATCTTCTAAACTCTTTTTCTACTGTTTAAGACATTAGGGACAATGTCTCATTTAGGTTTGGGGGAGGGAATTAGTTGATCAATATCTTATTTTTAGTGGTGTGTTTTTTTTATTTTTAGTCCAAATTTTTTCGAAAAATACAAAAAAAATTGAAAAATTTTCAAAAATTACAAAAATATTTTGCGTTTTTGTGTTTTTATTTTGACTAAAAATGTGAAATTGGTAAGAGATAGCTGAGTAAGGAGTTTCCACTCCTGAGACGTGTCTAAAACCTATTTCGGAACAAGTTAATTTTTGTTTATTTCCTTTTGAATTATTTTAATTTGTGAATTCTCCATAATACTGACTAAAATGGATCTTCATATGCTCAGTTGGCAGGTATTATCAACATGCATGGTAACATACGGACATGAGTTGTAATTGAAAAATTTGTAATACTTAGTGCTCTAGTTTAATTGGAGAAAGCATCTCAAAAAGTGATGGAGTAAAAAAAAAAACGTCTGAGATCCGAGTTATTAAGTCTGTAAGGGTATTTTTACATCTAGTGCCCTAAAGCCAACTGGTTTGAGAGTCACTGGCCCAAAGTTCGCTACATGGATCAAGGATGTTACAAATATATATATATATATATATATATATATATATATATATATATATATATATATATATATATGAAGTCTGAGTAATTAAGTCCATATGGGTGTCTTAACACATGGTGCCCTAAAGCCAACTGGTTTGGGAGCCACCGACCCAACACTCGCTACATAAATGGAATATATTGTATATAAATAAAAAAAATCAAAAATCAAAGAAAAAAATCACAAAAATCACAAAAATTATTCCATTGCTGCAAAAATGTGTGAATTCTGATAAAACTTTAGGACAAAAATATTACTCTCTTATCAATTGCACTTGTGACTGTTGTGGGCAAAAATGAGTTGATTAATATTTTGTCGGCTATGCATATGGAGAATGGTAAATATAATCGGAGAATTCACTTATTCAGTAATTTAGAAAGAAAGAAAACAACTAGTAAATTGGAGTAGAAGTTTCACCTGATTAGTCACTAACTTCTTTATTCTCTTTTCTCTTGTCTTTTTACTTTTGTGTGCATTAGTTTTATTATCTTTTTACTTTTGTAAAACGTTTATGGGTATCGTTGCTGTAAGCCCTCACGAGACTATAACTCGTCCATTAGGGACACCTAGAGGTTTAAAGGCTTGTTGCATATGCTAAATGCAACTGTGATCCCTACGAAAGTGGCTTAGTTTAATTTTAATTGTTTCTTGTATTTTATTTTGTTGTTTTGCTCGAGGACTAGCAAAATGTTAGGTTTGGGGGTGTGATGAGCGGAAAATATATCAATATTTACCGCACCTTTTACTTAATATTTTGTTTAGTTTCTCGGGTTTGATGAACATTTTGATGTGTTTTAGTTTATTTTGCAGATAGAATAATATTGGGACATAATGAAATCATTTAGGACGAAATGTGGGTCAAATAAAGGCAAAAATTGGACTTGACATATTAATTTTGGAGATTGGAAACTTGAAATGGCATTTTAACGAAGTGCAGTTTTGGAAATTCCAATTTTGCGCATCTGTCGTATTTTAGGCATAACTTTTTACTCCGATATCGGATTGAGCTGATTCAAGTTTCAGATTAAAGAAAACTCAAATATCTACAACTTTGAAAGACAAAATAATTTCGAATTCTGAATATTTCATGCCCGAAATTGATGAACCATCTAGAAGTGTGTTGTGTGTGATTATTAAAGTCATTTTCAATCATTTTCAAAGCAAAAAAATAAATTAATAAATAAATAATAAAAATTATTAAATCACCACCAACATGATAAGCAATTAGTGGAGCAATAATAATAGAGCAATTAGTGGAGCAATTAATAATGGAGCAATTAGTGGAGCAATTAATAATGGATTTGGTGGATGATTTGATGGAGGCAAAATTTTGCCTATAAATACCAAGCCATTTCATTTGTGAATTCATACTTTCTTCTAAGGAATTCCTTAAGAATACTAAGAAGATTGTATCTTGTTTGTTTATTTACAGCTTTCAATAATTAATTTCCGCTTTCGCACTTTCTTTTCTTTACTTTTCAGTTTTTACTTTCCGCAATTTACTTTTAACTTTTCTTTCTTTAATTTTCAGTTTTGAGGAGGTAACTCCCCTTTGCTGGGGTAAAAGGTAAAACTTTTATTACTAATATTTAGATTAATCTCCTTTAATTATAATATATAAACTAGTTAAAACCTGACTTAACGAGGATACCGCCATATTGGTCGGTTGGTAATTATTTAAATTGGTTTTAACCTGACTAAACTGGATACCGCCTGATTGGTCGGTTGATAATTAATTATTAAATTGACTTAATCTGGATACCGCCTATATGGCTGGTTGGTAATTATCATGCAAAGTTAATATATTATATTAAGGGAGATATATAAAATAGAAGTAATAAAAGTGGATCATTTTACCTCAGCATTTTCTTTTATTGTACTTTTACTTTATTTACTTTTCAGCAATTTACTTTTCAGCAATTTACTTTTCAGCATTTACTTTTCAGCAATTTACTTTTCAGCAATTTACTTTTCAGCATTTACTTTTCAGCATTTAATTTCCAATATTTAATTTCAGCATTTACTTTTCGTCATTTACTTTTCAGCAATTTACTTTTCAGCATTTACTTTATGTCTTTTATTTTATTTAAGTTTTTACTACCCGTAAATATGTGTCGTAACTAAGCCAGTTATCTGGGATTGTGATGAAATCCAATATCACCGGTTTATAAGGGGTTAAATTACAGTTTGGGTAATATAAAAGTTTATTTATTGAGTCTTAATCCTAATGCTTTTTATTAACTGGCCATTAATAAAATTGAACCGGTAAACTTAAAATGAACTTGGAAAATGGATTTTAGGTTTAAGACCTTAGACTTAATAGCTCACGATCTTCCTTGAGGATAGATAACCCTTTAATAGATTTCCTTACATGATATGAATATACCTGTCGGGCGGGGGTAGCCATAATTGGAACTTAATCTTAATACATTCAGATAACTTGGTTAACATAGGAATATGATTAATTGGGTTATACTGGGTATTTGTATTTGACCATCGGAAGAAGCTTTTACATAATTTCGTGTTCCAGGTTAATAAACCAATATATTACACAAATGTAAAATAACCACTTCATCTTTTAAAAAGATATTGGAAGGATTCACAACTCTGGATAGTTTTATAAATTTGAATTTTCTTCAATCTACTTTCAAGCAATTTTATTTACTTGTTTTAATTTTAAAGTCACCACCCAATCAAACAATCAATCCATTAGATACTTGTAAACATTTAACTTCATAAATTGATAACAAAAGGTTTTAAGACCTCGTGGGATCGATACTTTTTATACTACTTGAACGATTCGTGCGCTTGCGTTATACGCTTGTGATTACGCACCGGTCAATGTGTTGGCAGCACCTGTTTCCACCGTTGCGATTGAACAAGCCTTCAGCTTATAAGATAATATTTTGGAAGCGAGACGGTCTTCATTACATTCGAGCACTTTAGAAGCAACAACATGTGTGGATGATTGGACCCGAGCAGAATGATCAACAACAATCATAGATAATGATGATGGGTAAATAATTATAATGGGGAACTATCTAAAAAATATAATGGAACTATGTAAGCTTTGATTCCTCTCACCTCAAGAGGATATATAGGCAACTTAAGTTTTTAAAAATTTAAGGTCAAGCTCTTTCTTTTTTTTAAATTTAAATTTTTTATTTTATGTAATATAAAATCAAATTAATAAATTCAAATCCCATTTTTATTTTTTTTTAAAAAAATAAAATTCAATTTTTAAATTAATTAAAAAACTGGAACCGTACCAAAACCGTCCGGTCTGGTTCCGGTTCTCAGTTCCACATTCTTGTGGAACTAGAATCGAACCGGAATTATCCGGTTCAATTCCGGTACGACGAGCGTGGAATCAAGAACCGAACGATTCGATTCCGGTTCGGAATCAAACCGAACTGATGGTCGGGTCTACTATATGCCACACTTTCCTTCCCATCTGATTCTTGAAATAATCTGCAAAAGCTAGCTCTAACTCATAAAGGCTATTGACAGTAACAACTTTACACTTAGATTCGGTATTGAATTGAAATTTTTACTATATTATATATATATATATATATATAAATTATAATTCATATTTTTGGATGATAATTTAAGTATAATTGAATATTAATCGTGTATTTCTATTAAAGCACGCGTGACAAATCTCAGCGCAATTCAACTCAGCTCAATAATAGATCCAAATTTCATAACTTTTTAGCTCACTGTAATTTTTAAAGCAAATGTTGAAGGTCCCTCAAAAGTACGTAAATAAATTCAAAACATATAAAATACGGTTAATCCAATTGTTAAAATAAAATTTGAAAAAAAAAAAAAAAATAGAAGAAGAAGGTGCTATTATTGCAAAAATCGGAATACAACCAACTATCATTCAGAATTTCATCTTTGGGCCAAAAACAAACGAGAAGGATTACCATAAAGGGAAAGGGTACCCAAAAAAAAGCGATTTTTAAACTCTAATACGATGTTGAGAAACAAACCAAACCCGGCTAATTATTGAGTGAGGAAACTTACGTTGTGGCCTAATTGTTGGTCCGTTTCCGGAAGAGAGGGGCATCATGGGGTGTTTTTAGAATGGCGGCTTTTACCCCATGAGAGGTAAAGGATCTAGAAAAAGGCTCAGCTTTTACTATGGGCATTGTTATCCATGCCCAGACTAGTATAATGAAACAATGACATAAGGTACATACTCATTACCTGCCAAGCGGCCAAAGAAAATACTCCATTTCATTGAAAGGGCGACAGATTATAATGGTGGATAATTAAACATATGCTCATAACACAATCAAAGAGGAAAAGTTGTTTATGGTACAGAAAGTAGATTGCTATCCCAAATGAAATCTGATCCTAATGAATGACATGGAGTCTTATCAAACCTATATATACCATTTTCTACTGGGCCATACTAGATGCAAAGCATTCAATATCAGTAAGGCTCTAAAGGCAGGAGATTAATGAACTGCCTGCCACTGAATCTTGAACTAGGTCGAAGTATACATCTGGGATAATACAGATAACAGAACTACCTTTTACTATAGGCAACCCAATGAAGTACCTAGACTGGACAGCATAACCAGTATGTGCAACAAGAATGAAAGCATAAATGTCACACCAAACCATGAATTTTATGTGATATAGTAATTATGTCGATCTTTCACCTTCACGCTTTATCTGGAGGGCAGCTCTAACAACATTTCCTCTTGTAATGAGTCCAACCTTCAAGATTTAAACCGGGACAGATCAAAATCTAACTTCCAATGAGCATCCCAGCAAATGAAATTTTCAGTCAGAGATATTAAAATGGAAATTCTTACCAGCTTCCCATCACCATCTACTACTGGAAGTCTACGGTATTTTGTTTCAAGCAACATTCTGCCATTAAAATATATGATTTAGTGCATCAAAGCCAACATTTGCAAGCAAGGAAGGAGTGAATGGCATAAAATGCAACATCGTATGGTTTTTATTTTTCATGCAAAAAGTTACATGAACGTGCGCCATTACAATTTTGAAAATCAGGAATTTAAGTTTAAGTTCCATTCCTACACAGGCTTGAAGAGAGGAGCAGAAATGCACTATTAGCTCCTCACTAATACTCTTTATTTCAACTAAACATCATCACTGAAATAAATACTTACCATAGAGATTTTTTAAATCAAAAATTTAAAACATTTATAAACTAGTTAAAATTTCATTCAACAAAAAGAGATATTGGAAAAGCAGATGAATTCCAATACCTAGCAGCATCTTCTAAGTTGGTGTTTTCATGAACAACGAGTGGAGCAGGTGTCATCAAATCACCAACAACTTTGCCATGAGTCTTGATAAGCAGTCTTTGTATCTCATTAAATGTCTGCCATATGTATTTAGAATCAGAAAAAACAGTCTTTGAGACCCAATTTTCCACAGTTCAAAAGCAATGAGTCCCTTTTACCCAAAGACAGGGAAAACACATACACAATCAAAAATGGATGGACAAAGAATGAGAGAAAACTATGATAGCTCTAGTTATAGGCTAGATGACTCATTCAGCATAACAAACAGTTCACCTCAAAGAAGAGCACTAGGACCTAGTAACTAGAGTTTCATAAAAAGTGTAACATCTCAATCACAACCAATCAGTTTGTGTGCTAAGCATTTGGTTGTCACAAAAAGACATGAACCTTTAAATGAGAAGAGTTGCGTTATAAACCAAAATCAAGTATATCTACATTTGAAATATCTTAAATAGTGAAATTTGGTTCATGGTCCTTGGATTTCAGTTAATTCAACCCTACACTCATACTGTACAAAAGTGATTCCTCTAAAATTCAGACCATCTTACTCAAGAGCATTATGTGTGTTAGTATGCATTCAACATGCCCAGAGCTGGTCTACATGCATCAACAATAAGAGCAGCACAAAAGGTTTCATGGATGAGAAAGACTGTAGTTAAAAATGTGAAATAAACTAACACATTCGCAAAGCCATTTCAACAGAACCTTTTGATCAAAGCCCAATGGCAAATAAATAAAACTGAACAGTTCTCACGTACTTTCCAAGAGCTATTGACATGAGGAAACAAGTTTGTGTCATTTTGATTGCCACCTGGTAACCATAAAAAGAAATATCAATAGCTGTTATACAGCAAAATCTAAAGAGGATCCAAATATAATACCAGTATGAAAAATTTCAAAAATTAATCAATGACGAGCAAAAGCAGTATCAAATAGGGGTGGCAAAACGAATCAACGAATCGAATTTGTATCGAATCATAAACGAATCCTAATATCAGGATTCGTATTCGATTCGTTTATTAAACGAATCGAATACGAATATTCGTTTATTCGTTTAGTTATGATATTATTTAATAAAATAATTTAACACACTTGATTTACATTAATTCTTATAAATATATATATGAAATATGTAATTAATATATTTACTAAAAATATCACACCAAATATCGAAAATATTACATTTTTATATGATAATTAGCTATAATTTCTCGAATCTTAATTGAAAATTAACAAGAACTAGTAAATAAAAATAATAAAACGAATCCTAAACGAATAAACGAATCAATGAGCTTAAATTCGTATTCGATTCGTTTAATAAACGAATCAAAACGAATTGACCCATTTATTAAACGAATTCATTTTTTCAAACCCGTATTCGCTTTAAAGCGAATCGAATCGAACGAATAAACGAATCTTGACCCAAATTGCCACCCCTAGTATCAAACATTGTCAACCAGAGCAATATCTAATGAACAGTCCAAAATTAATTAAAACTGAATTAGGTAAAGCCAGAGAATAGGGTGACACGGTAGGTTGGCTCCTGTCATTCCGTCACGCAACTGCATCCATAAAATGTTGTCACAGACTTACAATATTCAAACCACGTAAATGTGAATATTTTCCTCGTGTTGTGAAAGTTGAAAAGAGATTCCATTTTTGGCAACCATTTCCGTATCTCTACTTATGTTTCTTTTAATTTAAAATTTATTTTGCGATCATTGATTCTTATTCTTTTCACTTCTAATTTTGCACTCCTGGCCCAGCCAGGTTAGAATTGTAAATTCAAGTTTTGCTCTATTTGGGTTTTTTTCTGTTTTCAAAAATTTAACTTGTCATTTGACAAAAAGTGAAATATTGTTGTTTCACTATTTACAAACAACCTTGGATATTTCAGCTCACAACAAGCAAAAGCACATGCTCCCTCAACTCTCCCTCCCCCAAAGGAAAATTGTCTTGCCTCATCCCTTAGTGCAGCATCTATATTACTGAGTGTACTGACAGAACCTTGAAATTAAGAACAAAATCTCTAAAAAATGGAAGAGAAAAAAATCATTGGAATTTCACCAGAGGAAGGGATTGGGAAAAATAATTGTCCCAAGTCAAAAATGAAATATAATAATTCCTCTCACTACCCGCCTACCACTATTTATCTCTATGATGCTTGGATATCCTAAAACTCTGTATAACTGCATCACAGCAGTATCCTCAAAAGGATCAAGATAAAGCATGTGCATTTTCAACTGATAATATCCCGATGTCTCCCATACACAAACATTTATATTTATTTACTAATTATTGGTAAAACCACAAGAAATTAATTCGCTTACTCATCTTTAACTCTTATAAGCAATGCAAATCAGGAGAAATCAATTTCTGCAGACCTATTTTGATGTTGCATGAATATCTTTCTAATAAATTCTAAGACTTTTTGAAATCAAACTTCTGATACTTATTCGAAATCTAACATATTCAGAATGTGTATTTAAGTATGGTCTCCATTGGTTAGAAAGTTCTAACAAAGAAAAAGGCCAAGGGCCAATCTAGAATATTGAATGAATTGCTATGTCAACAAGGAAGATGCAATATTAGCAGTCATGCCCTCTTCTACAGTGTTTCAAGCAACTAGTTTCTTCCTTCAAACAAATTCCAACAACCAGGGAGCAAAATATAAACAAGCATTCCATGAACGGAAACATAAATAATATCCAACCCTAGTATCATTTTTCTCACACTACCTGATATGGAGTCGAGTGCTAACAAATCATAGTCTGAAACAACTCCAACCTGCAGAGATAATTAACAAAAGTCAATGAGTTAACTTATACAATCACGTAAATTAAATGTTCTGTAAACCACATTTATATAAAGTCTGAAACAACACCAACCTGAAAAGAAAATAAACCAAAGTTAATGAATTAGCTTATACAATCACGTAAATTAAATGTTTCGGAAACCACATATATATGAAGTCAATCAAAACATATGATACGGTTTGCCATTGCCATTAATAGTTGGCAAATACTGGGTTTTCATACAAAATAAAAATTTGTCATAAATTGATTATATCTTAACAAAAAAATTGGTATGTATTCATCAACTTGATTTATCATCTAATAAGAGCCTGAATGAGTTCAAAATTCCCAAGTAGATAATAAAAATTTGCAAACTCAAAAAAACATCACTTTGCACCAAAGTGAAGATCTCATTGAGCAAAGAGGTAATAAGAAGATCTCATTGAGCAAAGAGGTAATAAGTACCCTGAAAATTCTCATCCTTTTGGACCTTTTCCACAGTAACAAGCATATTTTCTCAAAAAACAGAGTGATTCGCTTTCAAATCTCAATCATTGACCAGACGTTGTACATTGATCATTCTCTCTATATCATTCTCTATTACTCCCAAGTAAAAATTCTCCACAAACTATAAATGCCAACAGTTATTACAATCAAATGAAAATTTTATCGTAAACTAAATTATAGTTAAGTTTGGGATTGAAGTTTTGCGACTTTTAATCCTAAAATCACTAAGCTGACAAGTACGAGAAGTTGGTTAGTAAATGTTAGCCACCAATTAAAAGTGTGTTTACCAAAAGCGCTAGCTGCTGTGCTTTCACAATTAAGTTGAATCACAACAGCTATCAAAATACTATAAGACATTAAAAGTAAACAGTAATCATTGTAGACTACAGAACAATCATGATTTGTGAAGAAGAAAATAGAACTCATGTTCATTTGGTAACAGAGAAGCAATCAAAAATTACCAAATTCCAGTCGTCATCAATCACAGGAAAACCAGTGATTCTCTTCTCCACAAGACCTTCCAAAGCTGTAATCACAATCTTTTAGTTGATCAAAACATCGAATTAACTAATAAGTAATAACTATTGATCTGATCACAAGATAGTAACAGATTCTGCCACGTGTCCCAAATACCTTCATCAACAGTTGTTGTAGTCTTTACAACATGTAGATCCTCTTTCCTTGTCATAAAATCACCAACCGTGTACGTTCCATTTCTCGGCTAAAATCAAACAAAAAAAATTATTTAATTAATTAATATTTTTTTAACACTCGCCAGTTCCTTGTCACACAAGTTTCAACAAATTTCGTGCGCGAATCAAATTCAAAAACTGTACGATCAACTTTTAACATTTAAGCAATTAACTGAAACAGAACTTACAGGAACGGAGTTGGTGATCCCAACGACGTTGTAAGCAAAAGCCTTCGCCTCATGAGAGAGAGCGGAACGGCGTCGTTTGGAGAGATACAAAGGAGCGGCTACCGTTAATGGTAACTGACGGTGAGGAACGGAGTGAATACCGCCGTTGAGTCGCGCGAGTGTGAGACAACTCAGTATAGAAATCGAACTCATTGTTCACTTTTGTTATTTTGTTGTCGATGTTTTAATAATTTAATTAAAACAAATAAATAAATGGATATATTTTTGCTTTGTTTAATATTTTATTTTTTTCAATTAAGAGAGATGATTGAGGAATGTGGCAAGTGTAGAGAGTAGGGGTGGGCGCGGTTCGGTTTGGTTCGGTTTTTGCTAAAAATTGAATCATATCATATTTTACGGTTCGGATTTTTTACCTCTCAAACTAAACCATTAAATAACGGATTGGTTCGGATTGAAAAAATTTTTAAACCAGCGGTTTAACGGATTGGTTCGGTTCGGTTTACGGATTATTATATTTAAAATAAATTTTCATCCACTTAAGTGAAGACAAAAAAAAAAAAAACTAGTCTATCAAACAAATAGTATGAAGTGCTAGGGTGTAAGCTGTATCTCAAAGGAACACATGCACTCCATAAAGGATTGAAAAATAAGGCACAATTAATTATTGTATTTTTTAAAAATTACCTCGAATAATGATGTTACAATCATTCTAATTAAGAGACAAATCCAACATCTTACTTTCAAGAATAATGATGCTACCATAAAACAAAAAAATTTAAGAATAAAAGTATTAACAAATAAATTGAAGAATAAAAGTATTAACAAATAAATATATTAACAAAAAATTTAAGAATAAAAGTATTAACATACTAATAAAAAGAAAACATAGAATAAAATTAAAATACAAATACAAATACAATTTTTTTTTTATAAAAATATATAATTTTTTAATTATAACGGTTCGGTTCGGTTTAACAGGTGCGGTTCGGATTAGCTCATGAACCGAACCGTAAACCATTTGGGGTGAGCCAATCCGAACCGCAAACCGAACCGTGGTTCGGTTCGATTTACGATTTGATTCGATTCGGTCGGTTTTTTTTGTCCACCCCTAATAAAGAGTGTGAGATTCGATTTGAAGTAGAAGTTTGAGACTGGCTGTTAGTTGCGTGCTTGAAGGAAGTATCGAGAGAGAAAAGGTAAAAAAGGAAATCGAAAAGCCGTAATTAGTCGGGGGGCCGCCAATTGTGTTTGCTTTACCGGGACCCACGCAATTATATGTAATTCAACTTAAATAGATTTAAAAAAAATATGCATTCATGTGTATTTGTAAAAATATAAATAGTAAAAAAGAATAAATATGTTGACGGCTGTGGAAACTGATTTCGATCGAGCGTCTAGCCACATATTTTTTTACTAAATGCTTGATTTTTCCCAAATAAAAATCATTCTAGTTATCTAATAAATGAATGTCACATTGGCACTTGAGATAGAAATATTGAGATATTAAATAAGAAGTATATTGAGTGTCACATTGGCACTTGAAATTACTAATTGATTAATAAAAATCTGTATTTCATGGTGCCTTATCGACCACAATATTATTATGCCTTGAGTGTTATGAAAACAAATCTAACAAAAATATTGTTTTAAAAAATTAACACCAAATTCATTTATATAACCCTTCTTACTATCTAATAAATGAGTTTCATATGGACACTTGAGATATAAACATTAGTTAAGAAGTCTAGTATTATTCATTTTAATTTTTACATACTAAATTTATGCATACATTATTTATAAAACCCCTATAGTTATATATTAATAAATAAGTATCACATGGGCATTTGAGATAGAAACGTTGAGATATTAATTAACAAAGTTAGTATTTGAACTCTAAAAATTTCTTTACACATTCATATTTTAATAAAATTATTTATTATTAAAATACTCATAATATAAATTACCATTTAGCATAATTATGATAAATAAATATATAATATTTTTTTGAACACTTATTTAACTGTCTCCTACTTTCCATTACACAACTAAATAAATCTTAAATATTTTACAATTGTTATCTTCTGTCGATATATATACAAATTTCATTGCTTTATAATTATAAATTGAAAGCTTTATTTTTATAATAATAAAAAATATTATATATTAAAACTATTGACAATCAAAAATGATATTTAAAAAAATATATATTTTATTTTATAATCAAATCCGAATCAAATGGAATTTGTTAGAAAATGATTGTTTTAAGCTATTTTTTCGTGCACCTACCTAGCATTTTAATGAGTGTGTAGGGTAAACAAAAATTAATTAGTTTAAATGTTTTAAGTAACGGTTTATTATTATATTCAATAGTATATAAAGTAAAAGTTAAAATTTTAAATTTATTCTATGAATTTATAGAGTAATAAAGTGTCTAAAGAAATTATTAGAGTGCGAATAGCCTCATCCTTATTTGAATCGCTGTTTGATTTATACAAATACGTAGGGGTGATCACGATTTCGGGTTAAACCGCAACCCGACCCGAATCGCACCACGCGGTTTGAAAAAAAAATTAAAAATGATTTCGGATCAATCTGAACTGAAACACAAATTTCGGGTCGGTGTGCGGTTTTGACCCAACCGCGACCCGAACCGCCCAAAATCGTAAATTTTGACTCAAACCGCGACCCGAACCGTCTAAACCGCCGACCCACGTGCAAATTAGATATTATTTTATATTTTTCTTCTTTTTTAACCATGAAATTTAAGATATTTAATGATCATATGACAATATACAATGTATAAATAAAAATTATGTTTTTTTTTCTCTCTTCAATTATTATATGAAAACACACAAAATTCTCTTAAAAAAATTTATAATCCAAACCGCCGACACGAACTGCCCAAACCGCTAACCCGAACCGCCGAAGTTTTCCTTATCAAATTTACGGTTTCAATTTCTAATTTCTCAAATCGCCAACCCGCGCGGTTTGAAGTGAAAAACGAAAAAACCGCCCTGAACCGCACCACGAACAACCCTACAAATACGTTATTCATAGCGTCAATTGTGAGCACTATTTCACCATCAAATTTATAATTAAAACAAATCTAACCAAACTATTTTTTTTTAAAGAGAATGATTTATACGTCCCTAATTTTTTCATAATTATCTATTAAGTTCCTAATTTTTTTTTTATAATTATCTATTAAATCCCTATTGTTTAAGGTTGACAAAAAATCTCAAATCTCGATTAGATTTCGGAATCCCGTATTGAATGGTATGAAATTCACGATGAAAAATTGTCCTAAATAAAAATTTCATATGCGATTATTGTGATTTTTTGTTCCAATTCAAAAAAACGATCGAGATAAAAGAAAATTTTCATCCCCGAATCATAATCGGGATGAAACGTCTCGATTATCATCCCTATTACTATTCTAATAGTAATAGTACATAATGTAAGACCGATCATTTACTATTAGAATATTAGGGATTTGATGGATAATTATAAAAAAAAAAAAAAAATAGAAACTTAATGAATAACTATAAAAAAAAAAAATTACAGATCCATAATATATTTCTCCTTCTTTAAGTTAACACTAATTTCATTTATCAAAGAATAATGATAAATATACCTCCAAAGACAACCAAAAAACATAATTTGCAGCCAACAATTTATTTTTTGTTAATTTTAAAATCAAAATTATTTTCAAGTTAAATTTATGCCTTGAATCCGAGTTTGTCTCTCGAGTCGAGTGTCTTGAGATATATGTTTATCAATTTTTAAAAAATAAAAACGATTCTAATTATCTAATAAATGAGTATAATGTCGTCACTTGAAATGTAAACATTTGAGATGTTAATTAATCAAATCTAATAATATCTTCTATTTTAGAAATTAAAAACATGCATATCTCATTGATTTGTACAAATCTGTGATTCATCGAGCCCAATCATCTACAATATTATTCCGTCATCAATATTATAATCAAAACAAATCCAACCAAAATCTTTTTCTTTAATTCAAAACCAAATATATTT